>JBBYHK010482573.1:0-193369 GCA_038382065.1 Adansonia grandidieri | reverse complement strand
TAAAGAATATTTTTTATTAATATTATATATTTTTATAATTAAATTTAAATAAAATATATTAATTTAAAATCACTATTTTAAGCCTGGTCGGGCTAGTCTGATATAACAATATGAGAACCTAGGCCCAGGCCTAATTAGGCTAGATGGATAGCCTGACCTTTGAACAAGTCTATGTATGATAAAATATTAATTTATCAAAGAATAAATCATATCATGAGCTTTGAAAACATATCAATAAAGTATATTATCTATTTATTATATTTTCTTTAACTTTTTAGTTAAACTCATTAAATATTGAGAGTTTGTGTGTGTTAGTACTAAAATTTTAAATACTTCTTTGAATATTATTCTTATTTTATAATTATTAGTATTATTATTATTTGCAATGGTAATTAGAATCTGATAATAGTATAACAAAATAATAAGATAAATTAAAAAATACGAAAGCTATAACAGATAATACTATATCAAAAATGAATTAAATATTAAATATTAAATATTAAATGTTAAATATTAATACCATATATAATTTAATTAAATATTAAAAATTTAATTTATATTTTATATATGATTAAACTTGCTCATGGGTCGGGCCAAGCTATGACCTAAATTTTTTTAAAATCCCAAGTCTAGGCTCTTATTTAATATGCCCAGACCTGCCTATTTAAGCCAAAATTACCATTCATTACATTAAAGAATTTTTTTATTAATGTTTATTAATTTTATAATTAAATGTAAATAAAATATATATTATTTTAATTTAAAATCATTGTTCTGATTGGGCCAAGCTAATCTAAGGTAAAAACATGAGAACCCAAGCCTAGGCCCAATCAGGTCAGGTGGGTAGCTCGACCATTGAGCAAATCTATATATGTTAAAATAATAATTTATCAAAAAGTAAATCATATCATAAACTTTGAAAATATTATCGATAAAGTATATTATTGATTTATTATTTTTTTAATTTAATTAGTTAAACTTATTAACTATTTAGAGTTAATATATGTTAGCTGTAAAATTTTAAATATTTTGAATATTTTTCTTACTATTATTATTATTATTATTATTATTATTATTATTATTATTATTTCAAGTAAGGATAATTAGAGTCTGATAATAGTATAACAAAATAATAAGATAAATTAAAAAAAATAGAAGCCATAATAGATAATAGCATATCGAAAATGAATCAAATATTACATATTAAATATTAAATATTAATACCATATATAATTTAATTAAAAATTAAAAACTTAATTTATATTTTATATGTGATGAAACCTACTCATAGGTTGGGCCAAGCTGCGACGTGAAATTTTAAAAATCTCAAGCCCAAGCCCTTATTTAATGTGCCTAGACCCACCTGTTCGAACTAGAATTATTATTCATCACATTGAAGAATATTTTTTATTAATATTTATATATTTTATAATTAAATTCAAATAAAATATATGTTACTTTAATTTAAAATTATTGTTCCGAGTTAGGTTGGACTAGTCTAAAACAAAAATATGAGAACTCGAGCCTAGGCCTATTTGGGCCGAGTGGGTAGCCCGATCCTTGAGTAGGTCTATATATGATAAAATAATAATTTATTAAAAAGTAAATCATATCATGAGCTTTGAAAGCATTCTCATAAAGTATATCATCTATTTATAACTTTTTTTAAAAAAAATTAATTAGTTAAACTCATTAAATATTGAGAGTTTATGCATGTTAGTAGTAAAATTTTAAATACTTATTATTATTATTATTATTTCAAGTAATGATAATTAAAGTCTGATAATAAGATAACAAAGTAATAAGATAACTTAAAAAATATGGAAGCCATAATAGATAATACCATATCAAAAATGAAAAAAATCATAAGTTAGATTAGCAGCTTAACCTACCCATGGGCCAGGTAGCCTACCCAACACAATAGACTCGGCACGATCAAACCCAGGTCTTAGATTTTATGTTTCAAGCATGTTCAACCTAAAACAATATTTTTTAAATAAAATAATATATTTTATTTAAATTTCATTATAAAATATGAAATATTAATATAAAAATAATTTTTTAATATTATGAACAATGATTTGTACTTAAATGGGTCAGCCAGGTCAAATTCAGCCCTAAGCTTAGAATTCAAAATTTTTTGAGTCACTGTTAGGCCTATAGAACTGACTAAGATATTTTCTAGCCAGATCAGGCCAAATTCAGGCTTAGGCTTAGAATTCAAAATTACGTAAAAGTGATTATATTTAATATAAAATAAAAAATAATATAAAATATACTCAAACCCGAAGCCAAACTCGAATAGGTCTGAACTTGAGTGGACCCAAACCCGAATTGACTTAAACCCAAATAGACCCAAACCCGAATTGGCCCGAACCTGAACTAACTTGAATCTGAATTGACCTAACCTGAATCAGCCCGAACTTGAAAAAACCTGAACCTGAAATGACTTATTCTAAACCCGTCCAAACTCACCTAATTACCACCTCTACCTAGAGCCTTAACAATAATTAGCTAGGTTGACAAGAAAGGACCTAGGATTTAAGCCCGATATACAATACAGGAAATAGCTAGCTAAGAAGGCTAGAGATCAAAGATTGGCCTGTTTGTTCTGTAAAGAATTGGGACCAGAACCGATGATATTCCCATTAATCCATAAGACTTTCCATTCGAGAAGATGCATGGATCTGAATTAGTAGAAAGAGATAAAAAGATGTCTTAGTCACTAGACACTGTGCAACCTCCACATCCATGCCATTAATGATCAATCAAGACCATTAAAGACAAGTGATGAAACACATCTCATCTTTTAGAATTTTAACAATAGGGCCGTGTAATGTCATGACCTACTTACTTCATGTAATTTCAAGAGTTAAAAGCCTACTTACTTTTGCCTAATAACTTCTAGGGATGTACTAGGCATCTTTTATCGATTATTATAAAAAAAGAATGACTTTTGCATAAAGCATTTCATCTTGTATGTCTATTTCTATTTTTCACATTTACCAAACTCTTTGTCTATGTACTTTTGTCTATATTATTTATTCTTTCACCCTTTCAAGTGCTTTGATAAAAGTGACATAGATGTTTACAATAAGCTTTTGGAGATCAATTGTAAATGGTCGATCTATACTGGTGAAGTTGATTTCGATAAAGAGTCTGATGAGAGCTTCATGCCAACATATTTGTTAAGATTAGTTGAGCATGAAGAGAAATAGATTTGACCCTATGAGGAGCCAATTAAAGTCATAAATCTGGGAGCTAAAGAGGATAAGAAAAGTTTCAAAATCAAAATTCCATAAAACTTTCTAGTAGAACCAAATTGATCAATTTGTTCCAAGAATACCCAGACGTATTTGCTTGGTCATATAAAGACATTCTTGGACTAGACACTGATATTATGGTTCATAGTCTTCCTTTCAAACCTTAGTGCAAACTAATCTAGCAAAAGCCAAAGAGGATGAAATTGGAAATGCTCCTTAAGATCAAAGAAGAAGTCAAGAAACAATTTGAGGCAAGATTCCTTGAAGCAACTGAATACCGTTAATGGTTGCTAACATTGTCCTTGTTCCTAAGAAATATGGTAAAGTATGAATGTGTATTGATTATCAAGATTTGAATCGAGCTAGCATAAAAGATAATTTCTAGTTACCCCACATCGATAATTTGGTAGACAACATGGCCAAGAATTCTTTATTCTCTTTCATGGATGGATTTTTGGGTTATAATCAAATTAAAATGGCACCCATAGACATGGAGAAAACTAACTTCGTCACCATGGAGGGGACATTCTACTACAAATTGCCTTTCAAACTCAACAAAGCAAGGTAACTTACCAAAGGGCCATGATAATATTATTCCATAACCTAATGCACAAGGAGACTGCGGTTTATATGAATGATATGATTGCTAAGTCAATAATAAAAGATTAGCACATCTCAACCTTCAAAAACTCTTTGAATGACTAAAAAATTCTAGCTAAAGTTGAATCCTACCAAACATACCTTTGATGTCACCTTTGGCAAGCTATTAAGCTTCACTGTCAATGAAAAAGGGATAAAGGTTAACCCAGATAAAGTCAAAGCTATTCAAAAAATGCCACCACTTTAAACCTGAAAAAAGGTGAGAAGCTTTTTAGAGAGACTGAACTGCATCGCTAGGTTCATATCCCAGCTCACTGATAAATGCGACCTAATCTTGCAGTTCCTTTAATGGAATGAAGAATGTCTAGAAGCCTTTGACAAAGTTAAACACTACCTGTCAAACCTACTAGTATTAGTACCACCAACTCCCAGTCGACCTCTAATCCTTTATTTATCAGTCTTTGACAAATCTATGGATTATGCACTTGAACAACATGACATGTCGGGAAAAAAAAAACAATCCATTTACTACTTGAGAAAAAATTTCACGGACTATGACAAAACTATTTCGTAGTGGAAAAGTTATGTTATGCACTAGCTTGGATCGCTCAAAGACTCAAGTAGTGTATGTTATACTACACTATATGGCTAATCGTGAGGCTTGATCCAATAAGTATCTATGCGAAGCCTCAACACTGTTGGAAAGATTAGCTATATTGCAAGCTCTGATTTTTAAACATGACATTGTTTATGTTAGCCAAAAAGCCATAACTAATTTTTTGGCAAATCGAGCAATGAACAATTATGAACCCTTAGACTTTAATTTCTCTAATGAAAACTTAATATGCATAATTGGAAGAAAAAAAACCCTTGTCATTACCAATCTTGGAAGATGTACTTTAGTGCAGCATCAAATGCTCTAGGGTATAGAATCAAAATATTACTGATTTCACCTGACGGAAGTTGCTATCCTTTTATAGCATGATTGAACTTTGATAGCACCAATAGCATAGCAAAATACGAAGCCTGTTTCATGGGACTTCAAGCAGCAATCGAGAGAGATGTCAAGACTCTACTAATTTTTTAGGATTCAACTTTAGTTATTTACCAATTTAAAGAAAAATGACAAACCTGCAACCCCAAACTAATCCATTATGGGAAATTAGTCTCGAAATTTAAGAAAGAATTTAAAGTTGTCAGTTCTCAACATCTATCTCAGGAAAAAAAAGCAAATAGTCGATGCCCTAGTACTTTGTCATCCATGTTAAAAGTTAATTGGGAATTAGATGTCACTCCTATTCAAATGAGCATTTACATGGCCCCTACATATTCTCAAAACATAGAAGAAGAAAGAAACGGCCTATTATGTATGATGACATCCTCTCCTACATTAAAGATCAACAATAACCCAAACATGAAAACGAAAACAACAAAAAAGACAATCAGAAGAATAGCTGTGGGATTCTTTCAAGATGGGGAAAGCTTATATAAGAGAAGTTTGGATCAAGTGCTGCTTAAATGTGTCGATACTTTCAAAGCCAAAAGAATCTTAAAAGAAGTTCATGAAGGGATCTATGGCACTCACACTAATAGGCATCGAATGGCCAAGCAAGTCATAAGACAAGGCTACTACTAGTTAAACTTCAAAAGGGACTGTATCAACTATGCCCAAAAATGTCACCAATGTCAAATCTAGGCAGAGAAGACCAACACCTCACTATTTTATGTCATGATAGCCTTATGGCCTTTCTCTATGTAGGGCATGCATATAATTGGGCCCATCACCCTTAAGACTTCTAATGGACACTAACTCATTCTAGTAATAATCAACTACTTCACTAAATGAGTGAAGTGGCTTCATATGCCAATGACACTTAATCAATAGTGTGGAAGTTTGTGAAGTGAGACCACATCTATCAATATGGGCTTTTTGAACAAATCATTACAAACAATCCTTATAGCTTGAAAAATATACTGATGTAGGCAGTATGCTTTTAATTAAAAATCTAACACCATAATCCGGTGCCATACTGTCAAAAAATGAACATAGTAAGTCAAAATAACCAACAAGAATATAAAGATGATAGTCAAAAAAATAGTTAAGACTTACAAAGATTCGCATGATAAGCTACCCTTTGCATTCCACATGTATCAAGCTTCAGTTTGGATTTTCACAGGTGTTACCCCGTTCTCCTAATCTATGGGATAAAAGCCATCCCACCTATCAAAGTCAAGATTGAAGGATCATATCCTAGGCATCTAATGTCCACTATTCATATTTAGGAAAATTTATTTACAATAAAAACTTATTAATAATTGAAAAAACAAAATTATATAGTAGAACTTGCCAAATAGCATCAATGGATTATCTTAGAAACCTGTTAATTGATCTAGAAAAAGATTGATTTTTCATACCTTAATCCAAAAACATTTATTGTCTTAGATTAAAATAGACTTTGGTTCATTCTTGTACACCTAGCCTAGTTGTCACAAACCAAAGTTGTCCACACGTCCAACCTCTAACATTGATCTATACAAGTAACTCAAAAATGGAACTCCCAGATCGGGTTATATTCAATAAACTTGTTCTCATGACAAGCGGCAATATGATGTCCCTAAGTAACTTTATACTTAAACTTATGAGATCAATTGCATGCATCTTATGCATGGAGGCTTACATATGCTAGACTTTGTGTATCATCAATGCCTTGTCCTGATAATATGATGAATAGGAACATTTTAGAAACATGACTTTGATGCATAGGGATCTTATAATTGTAACTCTTTACAATTCACTTGCAAAGCCAATGTACTTCATAGGCTTTACATACACAAAATTTAAATTACTATTAACGAATCAATCTTACAGATAAAGAAATACTTTATATTATATTAAACAAATATAATAAATGTTACACGAATTATTTAATAGACAGTGTTTTACAAGTAAATCTGATTGGCTTGTAGGCTTACACTAATAAAGATCCCCTCTCAAAAGTCTTGACGGGGGCCAAACTTGAAGAAGCTAAATAGATTAAGAATAGATATGATCAGCTAAACTATATTAAAAAAATAGATAAAGCCCATATGTCATAAACAAATGTATCAAAAGAGTATGATTAAGGCCTATAACAAAAAGGTCCATCCTCATCTATTTCATGAAGGCAAAGTGATACTTAAGAAAATTCTCCTAATCCACAAAGACGCTCGAGGCATGTGGACCCTTAATTTGGAAAGACCTTAATTTGTGAAATAGCTTTCTCTAGTGGGGCCTTAATCCTCACAAAAGTAGATGGCAATATCTCTCCTAATCCTATCAATTCAAACTTTGTCAAAAAATACTATGCTTAAAGGATGAAAAGCTAACGGGTCATTCTATCTCAAAAAAATAAGGAACAAAAAACAGTCAAAAAACGTTAAAAAGATATTAAAAAAATGTAAAAATAGGGTCTCAGATGAAAACCCATAAAGGGTATCCAGGTGGCCAACCTAACTTTGGTCGAAAACCAGACACAAATTATACCTATACCGAAAAGGGTAGCTCAAGAAGGCTAACCTTGACATGAAACAAACTACACCTTAACCAAATCAGATATTATTTGAATACCTATCAAAAAACCTCAGACAAACCTCACCCAACCTTACCCACACTAATCAGGCTAAACCATGCTGTGACAAAATTAAGCCAAAACCTTTGTCAAGTTAAGTTAAACCCTACCTCATATCCGAATAAATTATGACCAAACAAAACCTATCCTAACTTTGGAAAGATAAATAAGAAATATTCGAGTCTGGGGCAACTATAAAGTGATGCAACATAATCTTAAAGGGTCTTTAGAAGATTGGTCGCATCAAGCATGTTGATCATTCAGGAAAGATCTCAAGATGCATCAAATGAAATGTTCATGTCATAATCATCAGCGGCATCAATCGCCCAAAAGATTACTTTTTGTCAAATGTAAACATGAATTATATCACCTTGCTTATCATGAATAAAATACTATCTTATTTCCTTTTAACCTTCTTGCATCACATTTGCATTACATTATGCTTGTCATTTAACTAATAATACTTTGTAATCGAATAAGATTCACATCAAAATTTCTTGATATTATATCAAAAGGGATGAGTGAGTACAAAGAGCTTTATTCATGCCTCGATTGTCAAGATCATGAATTTTCCCCACACTTAAAGCATATCAATCATGATCAAATGTCATCCTTTCTTGGGTTATAAGACTCATTAGTCATGAAAGACCATCAAAACCGAGCAAAACCCTTCCAATCTAGTCAAGAAACCTCATCAAAATGCAAACATTATCTCATCCAATCAAGATACACTGACAGCCAAGCCAAAGTCATTCAATCCTCAAATAGTGAGCAAAACCAATCGAATTTGTCAAAATAGATCATTGTATATCCTGAAACAAGAAAAAAAATCCTTAAATTGTTAAAAAAAGTCATCAAACATTTTAAGTTAAGAGATATGATCACCTAAGTTCTCACTTTGTAAAGAAAAAAACATAGGTATCCTAAGTCAAGAAAACTATCAACCAAGCATCAAATCATTTGAAATAGGTAATGATCACAAAGCCCATCAAATCTAAAGTCAGCACCTTGAGCTGTAGCATTAGGAAAACAATTGTCAAAACTCACAGATAAAAACATAACTTGTAATGTCTATTCCCCCATTAGACTAATATGTCATAATCATGAAGCCATATCATCGAAAAAGTTTCACTTGCATCATTACATCACATCATGCATCTGTATTGTCATCGCATAATATCATTTTGTATTGTCAAGAAAAATCATTCAAACTATAAAGAACTTCTCGGTAAGAACCTTTAACATCAAAAATGGTAAATTAGAGGTCACTCAAGTAAAAACCCTATATTTTCCAGATATCACATCCAAAAGATCAAGCCTAATAATTCCAGTAGGCAAATTTCGGCTAATTAGCCTCTATCAAGAAAGTCAACCTAATGATACAGCCCATTTCAAGAATTTATGTCAAGAATCTCTCTCAAGAACCTCTATCAAGAAATCTTTTTGAAGCCCAATGTTGTTAAAATGCCATGATCTGACTTATTAGCATCTTTGTCAAGAACCTTTGCCAAGAATCTCTATCAGGCACCTCTATCAAGAAATCCTTTCAATGTCTAATGTCACTAGCCATGATTCAACACGTTGGCATTCTGTCATTTTTTAGTCGTACCGAAGGATAAGTCAAGCCTAGGATTATAGTCTAGGTTTTTCATCCAAAATTTGTCAAGAAGTCTTTTCAAAGTCCAATATTGCTGGCCATGATTTGGGACATTGGCATTTTGACTTTTTTAAGTTAAACCTAGGGATTGGTCAAGTTTGGTATTGTAGTCTATGTTTTTCATCCAAAAATTTAAACTTTATCTTTTGCAAAAATGGAAATCATTGCCAAAATATTATTTTCATTTGACTTTATATTAATTTAGGTCTTTCATCACAAGAACATGAGGCAATATCAAGTGCACCCAGGAAAAAATGATGTTCATCGATTTTTGTCTCATTTTTAATATTTACCAATAGCCAAGGAGGGGTTAGCTATAGACACCTCATTTTGATTAGTTAATTTACAAGGCATTAAAGGTCACTATTCGAGGTATTATCAAGGTTATTTAAGCAAGCATAGATTAATCATCAATTATTCCTAACCATGGTAAGGTGTTTAGGGAGCCAAAGGTGCTTAAAATCCACCTTTACATGAGTGGGTATCGATACCTGGGTCTAGGTATCAATACAAGGCCACCATGTCATCAAAATCCCAAAAATAATTTGTTGGTATCAAAATAAGATGTCATGTATCAATACATTTGATGTTTGCATCGATACCAGGTTATGTCATAGCTAAAATTTTGATTTTGACCTGCTAGTATTGATACAAAAAGTGACAATATCGATACAACATGCTTTGTATCGATACATCGATACCATGTTTGGTTTTTTTGCTAATTGTATCGATACCATGTGCATTGTATTGATACATTTTGGGTTTTTTGCCTAGTTGTTTCGATACAAAATGCATAGTATCGATACAACAAGGCAAAATTTGCCTAATTCATGATGTTTTCACACCTATTCACTGTAACATCAAAACATGAATTTGGTCATGATCAGGGCTTCAAAAATCATTATATCTTAGACATAACTTCCTAAAAATCATATGAACTTCACACTAGGTTATAACATTTTTGAATGGTCTATTAAGCTTGTTACAAAGGCATTTGCTAAAATGCGAATTAATGAAGGGCAAGCTTGACTTTACTCATTATATGAGCTCATACATGGTTTGTTGCTGCTATTAAGGCTATACATTAACCAATCAAATGTTGAAAGTTTACTCCTTGATACAATGACTCAGCATATTATACACCATAAATATCTTGAATGCCCCTATCTTTACTAGGTTTTTATGCCTAAAATTGAATCCTATATAAGCTTCATGACATGCTCAGCCAAAAAAAGGTTATACACACTTTATATTAGCCTCTTCTCTTAAAAAACTCATTCCCGTGGCTCTTTCTTTATCCTTCCAAAAACCCTTCTAAAACCTCTCATTTCTCATATCTCTCCTCCCCAATCTGCCCTTCTTCGAGACTACAACCATCAAGCTCCTTTTTTGTATCCTTTCTTGCTTATCTGTAGCAAAAAGAGGAAAGAAAGTGAGCTACAAAGTGCAAAAACCTTTCTGCTCAACATTACCAACAAGGTTTTCAGAGCTTTAAAGGTATGTTTCATATCCTTTCTCCATTCTTTTACTTGTTTTTGCATTTTTATCATTGTAGTAAGCCTTAACATGCTGAACATGACCTTACTTTAGGATTCTCCAGCATCTTGTGGCCTTGTATATGGTAAACTTAGGATTTTTTTATGTTTTATTGACTTTTCTACCATGTTCTTCCACATTTATTTGCTCGGTTCACTTTGAAAACATGTTTTAAGGCAGCCTTAAAAAACCAGCAAGCTTTTCTACTTTGTTTAAGCATGTTCACATCATTTCTATGGCATAACTTTTTATGTCATTCAAGAAACTAACATCTCCATGCATCTTCATGCTTATTTCCTTGCATTTTTGTCATCATTTTCATGTTTAAATATGATCTTTTATTTGTTTAAACATGCTTTCCATATCTATAATCATGAATGTCATGTTTAGGTTTATCATATGTTTGTCAAAATGCTTTTTTTGGTCAAAAATTTGTTTTTCAGACCCCCCGAGTTAAAGCCATGTTAACTTTAATAAATAAAGATTAACATGGACTTAAGGATTTCTTTCTAATGGTTTTTTAATATTGGGGAAAAATCAAGCTTGTCATGTTTAGATTCAATGTTTAATGTTCTATTTTAAAAAATAAAATGTCTTTTCTAATTGTCAAAATTTGTTTATTCCTTGGTCTTTTCTAGCTTGTACCATGGTTTACGGGTTATTCCATCATACCAAATTACTCTCGGATTGCATGAATGAGCTTATGAAGCCATTTTCAATCACCCCTTATTGTCTTGGACATTAGAACGTTTAGGGCTTGAGTTTAGTCCTAAGAAATCCAAGAAAACCAAAAAAACTCCTTGTTTTGCCCTAGCAACATTGTAATCTCAAGTATAAAAATTATTTTTGAACCCTAAACAATTTTTAATGAATTTTCTAATATTTTTCTCTAAAATTGAATTGAATTACCTTTCCAACATGTCTCATTTGCTCTCGGATCATTCTGGATGATAGAGTTATAATTTTTCAACTTAATGTTATCTAGAACCCCTAGAATCAGCGATTTACATATTGTTTGGGCCATTTCAACCTATCAAAACATTTTTTTAAATTTTTAAAATATTTTTCCTAAAAATTTTATCAGAAAGGTATCATTTGTATTTTAACAATTTTGAATGATTCCACTATGATTTTTCAAAGTCTGCTGCACCTTTTCCCTTACTTGTGTTGTCTGCTTGCACTAAATCCAAATTTAAAAATTATTTCCTCCTAGAAAGCAATTTTCTATGATTTTTAGAATTTTTTTTATTAAACCTTATCAAGTCACCTTTCCAATGGTACCTCATTCGACCCTTGACACCTTATGATCAATTTGAAATAAAATTAGAAACGAGGATAGGATGATGCTATCTTTTATTTCAGCATTTATCAAAATTAATCAAATTTCCTAAATTCCAACTTTAAGGCAACCGAATGCCACGAGTTTGACTAACCCCATCAAATTTAGTAGGCTTGGATCAAAGCCCGAACATTTTTTTGAATTTTGTCAATCTCATTTTTATCAATTCCTTTTTTCTAAATATAAAATTATCGGTTTTTGCCAAAAAACCCCAAAAATATCACTTTTGTCAAGAAATAGCCAATTTTCTTCAACTTAAAATTTTCTATCTTGCTTTTTCAAAAATTATGAAAAATTACATTTTCTCTTTCTTAGATTTTCTCTAAACTTTTTCGAAGTTCAAACCCAGTTTTGACACCTCAAGTAACCAACAAATCCAAAATGGGTCTCAAAATTGTCAACTTGGTTATTTCTAGATAATCGATGGCAATTACGAGATATATTTGATCGTCCTTTTTCCTCTTTTGTTTGATTTACTTTATGCAACATCATTTCTTTTTCAACTTACTAACACATTCCCCTTTGTGGTATCTACCTTGCATTCATATTTTTAAAAATCGTAGAGGCAATGGCTCATGTCAGTATCCCTCCAATGCTTAATATGAAGTATCCTGTTTTCAAAATTAAATTCAAAATATCTATGTTTTCTAGTTTTTTGGGAGGCATATGAGATTAAAATTTTCCTTAAAATCTGATTTATAATTTCATATAAATTCATGCATAAAAAAGGGATTATATCAAAATAATGACAAGTCAAAACCAAAGAAACTAAAACTAAGTTAAGACATGGCTAGAAGGTTTCGATTTCAGGCACCACGGGGAGGCTGATACTTTCTTGCATGTAACCAACTCTCAGACCTAAATGATGAATCTCTCGACCATGCAAACCATGGAATTGATGTTTTGAGTTTCGTAACTTGGAATATCAGTTTCAATATGCATCCGATCACGCCTAATCCAAATGATCAGTGGCAACTCCAAGAGTTGGCCATTTCGTGGTGGCCATCCAAGACTGGTTGATGAGTGATTCATCTGATGGTCCCTTCTTATGATCAAGCGATGAGAAACTACATTTTCTTGTTCCATCATATCAAAAAGGAAGAGTCCCAGTGGGGAGGGCACTTCCTCATCAAGAAAAACAATATTTTTAAGTCATGTGCGCTTCCCACCTCATGAGATTTTAGGAGGGCGCATTGAAAAAATTGCCATTTGGCTACTATTTTATGTTATAAATAAAAAATAAAAGAAAATAAAGAAAATGGATAAAAAAAGATGAAGATACTATTATATGTTATAAATATAAAATATATGGTGGTCTGACAAATTAAAGACATTAATCTTGTAAGTCACAAGTGTTTGGAATTAATTGTCTAACATGTGTAACTAAATTAGCAAATCAAAAATAAATTGTGTATAGAAATATTTTAATTAGAAACTACATGTATTAAAGACTTAATTAAGTATCTTAGACATAAGAAATTTAATTAAGAATTTACATTTTAGAATTCTAAATAAATTTTATACGAAAGAATTTCAATGAGAAAGGACTAATGTGTAAAGATTAAAAGAAAAAATTTGCCAAAATTGAATTCTCAATGAGTTAAGGGCTAAATTGAAAAGTCCTATATTTGATATGTCTTGGTGGAAAATTTCATGTCATGAGAATTAAGAGAAAAAGAAATGGAGAATTCCATGGGCAAAATTTAAATCAAAATTCTATAATTGGAAAAAATTGGGAATAGTTTCATTTGTCAATTTAAATTTAACCAATTCAAAATGTCTAATTCGGTATCTTAAATTTAAAATATTTAGTGGAAAGTTCATGTGCATAAAAAATTCTCTTAAGGAAAAAACCAAAAAAAAAAAAAAAATCATGTGAAAGCTTTAATTAAAACTATATTTAGGTAAGAAAAAACATTTTCTAAAGATGACAAATCAATAAAAATTTACACACCAAAGACGTAATTTAAAATTCTCATGTGAAAAATGTAATTAAAAAAAAAAGGCAATTTTTCTTGCAGTTTGATACCTCATGGTACAAATACCAGGATGGACATTCTCTCTTGTAAATTCTCAAGTTTTAGCTTTAAGTATTGATATCATTGCAACATAAATATTGATACTACATGGGAAAGTATCGATACCTTCATAGAGAAATATCCATAACTTAGCCCCCTAAGACATATTACAGGTTTGTTCGTAGGGTATCGATATCAATATCGATATCCCTCATCATCCTTTGGAAATTTGGTCATTGAGAGGCAAGGGGTTGAGCCTTGCATAGAGAGGATCAATCCCAACTAGGTTAATTGTTCGATTCTCGACTCTAGGCTCTCTTGAAATGTTGGGGAGAGAATTCGGACGAAATCAAGTGTCTATAGCTAGAAAGGAGGTTGATCAGTAGGGGAGAAAACACAAAGGCATTTCTTAAATTTGGGCTTTCAAATTACGATGGTGTATGATGCTGGACTCGTGACTTGCCAGCCAAGGTTGCTGAAATTATCAGAATTAGTGATTGGTATTAGAGGCATGTCCCATTTTATATCTGATTATTTAGTTGTTATTCAATCTTTTTATAAGAGAATTTGGTGCAAGCATGAACCATCTCATACTTTTTTTTTTTATAAAGTTGGGCTTTCAAATTACGATGGTGTATGATGCTGGACTCGTGACTTGCCAGCCAAGGTTGCTGAAATTATCAGAATTAGTGATTGGTATTAGAGGCATGTCCCATTTTATATCTGATTATTTAGTTGTTATTCAATCTTTTTATAAGAGAATTTGGTGCAAGCATGAACCATCTCATACTTTTTTTTTTTATAAAGTATTTATGATCTATGTTTGTATTCAATACATATTTGAATATAATTATGAATACGATTGTGTAATATAAAAAATTAAAAAATTTATGCATACAAATATTTCTATCCAACACTTACTTCTAAAATCAGGTAACATAAAACATAACTTAGCAACAAGGAAGTGGTTTCTCAGGTGGAATATTTGATCACGCATCCTAGAAGGGAACACTGTTAAGTCTTCCTTGAATGCCACCATTTACAAATTCTTGAATTGTTGTTTAAATTTTCTCTTTGTCCTCGAATTTTTTTTTTTTTTTTTTTTTGGATATTTTGAATCAATGAACTTATAAAACACCTAGTAATTAATAAGGAAGACTACGATGAAGCAGAACATAGTTTCTTGGAATATATCAACATAGTTTATTGAAATGGACTGAACAACTTTCCGCTTGATATATCAAATTCAAAGCTCACACAAAAAGCTTTATCAAGAAACTCAAGCTCTTCTGCTGAATATATTTCTCACTCGGGAGCAAATGACGTAATACTATTTTATATATAGAAATAAACCCAACAACAGCTCTTCTATGCTTCAAAAGTTGAAATTGGTTCTTGCTTGGAAACTGGATTCTTAGACCACGGTAGTGTTGTCGGTCGCCACTTTGACTTGTTCATGCTTGTCAAATTGGCTGAAGTTCCCCTTCTGTTTGAACAGTTGATTGTGGTGATGCCTACAGTATGGACGATGTTCGTGGGCTACGTAGTTTGATGGGCTGATTACACAGCCTCCATGGGTGCACCTGAAACAAGCCTTGTGGTAAGAAGTGCCATCAACCGCGACCTGGGAATACAAGAAAATTGTAGTTAGAACAGCATGCTCAGTCGAACTATCAAATAATTTACATAATGCACGCAGAGCTTACGTGTAGAGGCTTTATATTCACAGTGCTACATTTTATCACCCGATTATCATCGGTATTATTCACTCCTTTAAAAGGAAATCCGTTTTTCTACTAGGATAAGTTTCAATAGTTTCTCACTACGTTACGTGGATTTTTTAATTTTTCTAAAGTACTCATATTCGACATCTGTATTTCATACATATTCAGAAATAAGATAGAACATATGATTCTTCAAATATATGAAAAAAGAAAAAAAAAACTTAAAAACAATGAGCATACTTACGTCGAACACATATATACTCATGTATGACACTCACTCTCAAATTTAGGTAACATTGATCTTTCGCTAGTCTGCCAATATATATATATATTTTTTAATTCTGTTATCGTGGAAACAACATGGTGAAAGTCAAGAGGAATGAATATCTAGAGATTAAATCTAGTTATATCTGTTAATAAATTTTAAAGGAGGCATTTCAATATAAATGCGGAAGAAGTTTTTACTGGCAATGATTGCAATTTAGGCTCCGTTTGGTCATAAGAGCATATCAAAATATGAAAAATATTTTTTGTCCCTGATAGAAATGAAAATAGAAAATACAATCCATCAATTCAATAACAAAGTGACTTCTTTCCGTGAAATATAACCTTTTCAGATCAAACAACTTCTTCAAAGTCAATTTCCTCTTAAAAAGGTTTGAAAAATTCATTCCTGACCATCAAAACAAATAGACATCTATTTCTTAAACACTGATGAGAAGAAGTTACCTATATTTCCAACAAGTTATGCAATTAATGATGCACAATTGCTATGAATACCTTTTCAATCGGGTAAACAGTTTTCTTGCAAGCCACACATTTTTCTTGAGTTCCGGCAAACAGTCTTGAAACCCTGCTGTTGGTGACCTGCGAAGTTCCACTCAGAATAAGTGACAAATTATGTACAAAAGACCTCAATGATCAAGTGTGGTAGTATGATTCAAGAGCTGAACATAATTTCTTTGACTTGGAAATTAATTGTGCACTACAACGCTTCTGTGACGTACCTGGTCTGTGGATCGCTCTACCCTAACAGTTTTTGGAGTTCCTGACAAGGCGAAAGTAAACAAAATAACCTTTCAACTTGGCTTTCGAAGCAGAGATAACAGGAAAGTAAATTAGCCTAAGAACCCATGTTACCCAGACTTAAGGGTGAGTGTCAAATATAAGCATGTGTTTGAAACAAGTCTGCTCAATTTCTTTTAAGTTTTTTTTTATATATATTTTAAGGATCATACTCTCGTAACCATGCTCGAATACATGAATTCGGACAAAAGTACGTTAGAGAAAATGAAAAGTCTGGATAACATAGCTAAAAATAACTTCTTGGGAAGCAAGCACCTTCAAAACTTTTATCCAAGCTTCCAGTCATCTTAAACAATTGATCAAAGTGTGGCTTGCAATATAAGACACCCTCAAAGGAGCTATAATTACTTAGCTGCAAATTTGTAGGAAAAGATGAGCCAGCAACTTAAAGAACACATGACATGAACAAAAGCTTTCAACTAAGAAAAAGATAGCAATACATCTTTGTCTTAAATACTGCGACACCTAGAAAGGACTTGAGAATAACCAAGGAAATTATATGTTTATGCCAGTAATATATTCTAATTGAGTGCCCTAAAGGCATAAGAATGGCCTCTGCACAACGAAGACAACAAAGTTTATAACATAAACATTGGATCGTTAATATATCTGCTCATCTTCTGATTACACAATCTTGAATAGTTTCTTTCTGGCAATCATTTGCACTTTTAGCATCCATTTTTAGGGAGAATATGGCCACAAGTTTAAAACCCAAATCAAGACATCCATTTGCAGAATGGGACACCTTTTACCTGTTGTTGCAGTTAGTTCACAGTCAAGAAAAAAGGGCATTCATATTTGCCAACAATTTAAGTATCGAATATTCTTACAAATATGGTTCTATTGTCGAATACAAGGTAAGGGCCAAAGATTCCAAATAGTTTACATTGTTCGCTTGACGCCCAAAGAAACTTTTCTAAGAAGATAATCTCAATTTTTTAAGAAGATACAGGAAGAAACTTTTTTCTTCCTCCCATGGCTGCTGACACCTAATTTATAATTGTAAGTCTTGGGAACCTTCTCGTTACTACTAAAAACAGGTGACCATGTGATCCTCGGGTTTTGGCTATAGTGTTTTATTTATGATTTCTCAGCATCTTTTGCCTTTATGTAGTTTCAGTGGTTTCTCTTATGAATTCCAGATGGCTCAATAAGGAAATTAAGGTACAGAAAACCTATATAATCTGCGTTAGCTTCTAAACTATAATAAGCTTTTATTTAAATAAGTCACTGCAATATCAGGAAAAGAAATTTTTTTTTTTTTTGGTAACCTACTCTGTAGAGCAATGAAGCGACATAATACCTGTTCTCAATTTTATGAATATGATCAGATCTAAAATCATAATTCACAAGTTTTCAGGTAGCTTTAATGAGCTAGGCATAAAACTAAAAAACTATGAAACTCTTCTGACACCAAGAAGAAATTGCATCAACCTTCATAACTGAAGGTTCTTTTAAGAAAGTTGTCTGTGTATCATCGGTCAACAAAACACAAAGGATCGGATAAAAAAATGAGACCCGTAAGCACCTAAACAAGTAATCAACAAAACTCCACAATTAAGCACAGAAACAACAAGAGACTTAATCAACAATGTCTAAAGGCATGATCAAAATTAAAAGGAACAAGTGTCTATGTTTTAAGAAAAGAGAAAATAATTTCTGAAATGCATCAAAAAAGAAAAAAGAAAGAAAGAATTACCTTAAGGGTACCCTTGCAATGGTGGCACCTGAAGCAAGCTTTGTGATAAACTTTGCTGTCGGCAGTGAGTTGATCAACCCAGTAAACAGTTTTTTCACATGCCTTACACTTCTGGGTAGTCCCTCGAAAGGTTGCCATTACTCTTTTCAGATCTTTCCTTTCAATCCCAAACCAACAAAGAACTTAATTACACTATAAAAATTCAATGACGTTGTTGATGTTAAGCCAAAATCAAAGAGGAGAAGACTGGCTTTTTCTAAAAAAAAAACTCTGTGCTTTACCTGTCTATTCTTATTCAAAATTCTTATGTCTGCGATTCCAGCTCAGAGATATTCAAGCCGGTCTTGGCATAGACTTTTAGACCAATAGCATGCGCCAGCTCTACACAGGTGAGGATAAAATAGTCTTTGGGTTAAATGAATTTGCCATAATTTCCTCGTTCGGACAAGTGTCGCTTCATGTTTCAAACGGGAACTACTTGAATTTAAACATGGGTAAGACCACCTTGTAAAATCCAGTACTATGACATGATTCGAACATAATCGCAGTTCTTTTGAACTTTGGCAATCTTTGCACAATTCTCTCGACAAGCGCGTGAACTACACAGCAGTCTGCATCTTTTCTTGGCTGCTCTAATTGTTTACAAGTAGATAATTAAATAATATATCCTTTTCTTAATATTTTTTCTCGGTCAATGGAGAAATTTCGTGAATAATCCAAGTAGGTTACAAAATAAAAAAAAAAAAAGGTTATCACAGGGGTTTCCAACCTAAAATCAAAGACAGAATACGAAAGCAAACACCAAAAAATAACAAAGCCTCCAAATCGTTGCATCCAAATTTACAAGCCTTCGAACATATAGCTTATTCCTTCTACACAAAAACCACTGTTAAAAAACCCCTCCTCATGCACTGATTCCTTCAATATTCACTTCAAAGCTGCGTTAATTCCCAACACCCATCATATTATTTTCTTGTCAACCCAACGTGTGAAATCAATCTGGTGCTTGCCGATGGCTGTGCATGATATCTCAAACATGTTGGATATCAATGCTAAAATTAGGTGTATATAAAATAAGAAATATGTAAATGCATACGAATTTCATCATGTAGTATATGTAGATTGCTGTGTCTAAATACTAGTGTATGTTTATTATACATGATTAATATCCACAGTGAATGAGAAATTGATTTCATTATGACCACTTGAAGAAAAAAATTGGGTGGTGTTGGGTAGTGTATGCAATCCCATATTGGAAACTTAAAACTTATGTTAGTGGTATGTATAAACTTCATTCCTAGATAAGATTGGGCCTTAAGAGACACCCAAACTTCTATGTGAAGGTTGAGGTCTACATGAATTTGGAAAAACACACACACAGGTGCGTCGAGCCAAGCTAGGGTTTAGGTTAAAGGTTGAGTGAGTTTTCTTTTTCTGAAAGCCAGCCTATTAAGAGTTATTCGAGCCTAAACTTATTAGGTTTATTTTTGACTCAACCGAACTGAGTTGTGTCTCATTAGAACATTTCATACTTTTCTGAACTATTTCCGTTTATATTTTGAATTTTAAAAAATCTTTCATATAGTTTTGTATCCTTATCTGAATCGGTTTTAACAGTTTTTATAATTGTCTGAAAGGCAATTTATTATATAAAAGAACAAAAACTATTCAAAAAATTAATTTTTGCCTTATTTGAAAATACATCTCTGTTTTTCATCTTCTTGTAATCTAATTCTATCATTGTTATCCGAGAGAGTTAAACTATACAGCCGACGATTCATGTGGCTACCATTGTTGTGCTTCCAACTACAACAAGTTTAAGAGACTTGGGAGATGAATTGCAAACCTCTCAAGCATAATAGACAAACAATAATCATCCTAAGGTTACAGGTTCCAAACCTTGCCTTAATCTGTGTTAAATCTATGTAATTTTGTTTTAAGAAAGTCAATAATTTTTCTAGTTTTATATTTCTATTTTTGTATAATTTTATAGACTCCAATTAATTTATAGTACCTTTCTTACTGTATTGAATTCTGTTTAAGTGTAGTATTGAATGATTTCATCTATAATTTGTTAACAAAACATCCAATGTGATGTATAACATGTTCAAATTGCTGTAAAATTGTTTTGACTACTATGAGTTCTGCTTCTTTTGAAACAATCACCCCTAAAAGAACCAAAGAAACTCCACTGAGACCTAAATAATTCCTCCACATTTGGCTTAACCCACTTTAACTTATAACCACTCCCTAAACATAATGAAATTTCAAAATATAACATTTCAAATAGCTCCATTCTGATATAGATTTTGATTCATACATTGATTTACTCGAGACTAATCTTAATGGTGATGACCACCAAACCACTTCCAAACACCCCTAATATTCCATACTAAAATTCTCATTCTTTCTTCCAAAATCACCCACTAAACCATAGCTTTTCTATAGGTTTTCTTTGCCACTCTACTTTCTTCATTCCTTTAAGACATAGTGTCTTCAAATCCTCTAAAAATTTCCACTTAGGTTTTAAATTTTCCTTCATTTTCTCTTTTAGTTTACTAAACTCATACCAAATAGCATTTTTTTTCATTTTCTTTTACAACATCCTTATTTCTAGGCACCCGTTTATCCTTTTGGCCCACATCATTATCACAATGCTTGTTCTTTATTTTATTCACTATATTATCCTCTAACACCTCAAATCCATCACAACTCATTTTGACCTATTGGGTTTCACTAACCTTATCCCTTAACCTTGGGTTTTCCTATAACTTTAACCTAGGCCCAACCCCATTGCATAATCCCCCTCATTTTGAACAATATTATATACTTTTTAGCGCCTAGTCCAACATCTACACTCCACTCTAAGGTACTTACCTTATCATCCAAATGCGAACAGCCTTGAACAACCTTACGTAGACAATCCTCATTAAGTAGGTTATCTTTACATCTCATGATTATGCTCCTTTTGAATACCCATTGATCTTGGCCTCATAATTTTATCATATCCCCTTGAACACAAATATCAACCATTTCATTACTTTTATACCATGCCAACATATTCACCTCCTAAGGCCATCTTCATTAATAACTGAATCCATGTCTTCATCATCTGCCTTGAACTTACTTATGGTGACCTCCTCATCTTCCTAGTCTTGGTTCTTCATCACTTGATTAAAGTTATCACTCTTGGTTTTCCCATAATTTGTGCTCGAATCCTTTTCGTTACTATACACTATCAACAATATCTAGTAGGCATATGCATCGACTTGATTCAGTCACTCTAATAGAATGAGTCACTAAATTCACCTTCAATTTTATAACTTCTACCATTTTTTACTTTTATTCAATAATTAACTAAATGTTTCTCCTAAAAAAAATTGTTTATGTTGGCAAAGTGCCTCCCTCGAAATCTCATGAAGTGGGGAAATGCGCACAAATAAAAAAAATACTTTGCTTGATTAGGTAATGTCTTTCGGATAGGGACTCTTTCTTTTTATGTGATAAGAGCGAGAAAATATGGGCTCTCATCCATTGACCATGAGAGAGGATCGTAAGATGAGTCACTCATCCAAACAGTCTTGGATAGCCATCACAAAGTGGCCAATGCTTGGAGTCACCATCGATCATTTGGTCTAGGCATGATCAGATGCCTATCAAAATCAATATTCCTAGTTACAAAACTTGAAACATGGATTTCACAATTTACATGGTCTAAAGATTAGTTGGCTAGGTTCGGGAGTTGGTTATGCATAAGGAAGTATCAACCTTCTTGTGATGCTTGAAATTAGTACCTTTTAGCTATGTCTTAACTTTGTTTCAATTTTCTTAATTTTGATTTGTCATTATTCCGATATAATTTCTATTTTTGTTGATGAATTTGTACAAAATTATGAACTCAAATTTTGAAAGAAATTTTAACCTATATGTATCTTAAAGAAATGGGAAATATAGAGATCTTTGATAAAACGAGCTTCGGATTTAATTTTGAAAGCAAGATACTTCGTATCAAGCATTTGAGGGATATTGACACAAAGCATTGCCTTCATGGTTTTTGAAAATGATTTGAAAATATGAATGCAAAGTAAACACCACTAAAGGAAACATATCAGTAACACGAAAAGAAATAATATTGCATAAAAAAGGGAAAACAGAAAGAATGATTAGAATGTATCTTGTAATTGTTTTTGATTATCTAGAAATAACCAAGTCGATAATTTTGAGATGCTTCTGGATCCATTGGTTGCTTGATGCATGAAAATCGGGTTTGAGCTTTAAAAAAATTTGGGAGAGAGTAAATTTGATTTTTGAAGATTTTTGAAAAAGCAAAATTGAAAATTTTAAGTTAAAAAATTGACTAGTTATTGACAAAAGTGACATTTTTTGGGTTTCTTGACAAAAGCTAATAATTTTTTATTTAAAAAAGTGGGAGTTGATAAAAATGAAATTGAACAAAATTCAAAAAAAATGTTCTTGCTTTAATCCAAGCCTAAGGATAGATTGACACATGTTCTTAGACTCGATGGGCATTGGTCGCACTCCTTTAGAGGCATCTGGATGCCTTGAAGTGAGAATTTAGGAAAATTGATTAATTTTGATAAATGTGAAACGTGAGCCAGCATCGCACTTTACCGATTTCCAATTTTATCCTAGACTGATCCTAAGATTTTAGGGATCAAATAAGATACCACTAGAAAGGTGAATCAGTAAGCGTTAATATAAAAATATTCAAAAAAATTTAAAAAAAAAGTCACTTTCTAGGAGGAAATGATTTTTGAAGTTGGATCTAGTACGATCCGATAGCACCTATAGGGGAAAGGGTGTAGTGGACTTTGAAAAATCATACTTGACTCATTCAGAATCATTAAATTGCAAATGGTACCTTTTTGGAAAGGGAATTTCAAGAATATTTTTAGGAAAAATATTTTAAAAATTCAAAAAATCTTCTAATGGGTTGAAATGGCCCAAACAGAATGTACATTGTTGATTCCAAGGGTTCTAGATAGCATTTGTTCAAAAAATTATACCTCTACCATCTGAATCATTTGAGGACAAACGAGACACCATTAGAAAGGTCATTTGATGCCCTTTTAAGAAAAAATATCAAAAAATGCATAAAAAATGCTTAAGGCTCGAAGATGATTTTTCAAGTTGAGATTATAGTGTTGCTAGGGCAAAACAAGTGGTTTTTTAGTTTTCTTGAACTTCTTGGGACTAAACTCGAGCCTCTGGATATTCAAATGTCTAAGATAGAAAAGGGTGAGTGGCAATGGCTTCACAAGCTCATTCACAGAATCTTGAAGTAGCTTGGGATGATGGAATAGCCTATTAACTGTGTCATAAGCTAAATGACCTTAGGAAAAAAGACCTAGGCACAAACAATTTTAGACAATTAAAAGGGACATTTTATTTTTGAGAATAGAACATTTAATCTCATTGAACCTTGAATTCAAACATGGAAAACTTGATTTTCCTTAAGATTGGAAGATCAATAGATAGAAAACCTTAAATCCATGTTAATCTCCATTTATGGAAGTTAACGTGGCTTTAACTTGGGGAGTTTTTGAAAAACAGATCTTTGACGAACAACCAACAGGCATTTTGACAAATATATAAAGAACTAAATATCACGTTCACGGGAACTAAATTTGACGTTCATGGAAAGTGTATTTATGCAAAGAAAAGATGATATATAAACATGAAAATGATGACAAAAATGCAAAGAAATAAGCATGAAGATGCATGACATATTAATTTCATGAATGACATCAAGAGTTATGCCATGGAAATGATATGAACTTACTCAAAAAAGAAGAAAAGCTTGCTAGAATTTTAGGATAGCATTAGATCATATTTTCAAAATGATCCAAGCACTTAAATGTAGAAAAACATAATGGAAGGATAAAAAATACATAAAAAAATCCTAAGTTTACCATAACCAAAACTGTAAAATGCATGAAAATCCAAACATGAGGTCATGGTTAACATATCAAGGCTCACTAGAATAATGCAAATGGTAATGAAGAAAAGATGGGAGTTATGCCAAGAAGCTTTAACCCTTGCTTTGGCCTTAAGCAGAAAACTAATCCATTTTAAGCTCAATTTCTTCCTTCTCTTTGCTACAAGTGAGCAAGAAAAAAATTCAATGAAGGAGCTTCATGGTTGTAGTATCAACAAAGAGGTGATAGAAGAGTAGAAATGTGTGAAATGGAGGGTTTTTTAGGGCAAAAGAGAGAGCAACAAGAATAAGTTCTTTTACAAGGGTGGAAGCTGATGTAAAAATGTGTCTGTCCGTTTTTGGTTGAGCACATTATGAATCTTGTATTGGATTCAATTTCATCTATAAAAAACCTAGCAAATGTGGGGCAATTAGGACATTTATGGTATACAATATGGTTAGTCATTATACAAAAGAGCAATCTTTCAACATTTGATTAGTTAATGTATAGCCTTGGCAGCAGCAACAAACCATGCATGAACTCAGATAATAAGCAAAGTCAAGTGTGCCCTTCATAAATCCACATTATAGCGTGAAATGCCTTTGTAACAAGATTAATGTACCACTCAAAAATATTATAACCCAATGTTTAGATCCCAAAAATTAAGTCTATATGATTTTTAGGAAGTTATGTATAAGATAGGATGATTTTTTAAGCCAAGGTCATGACCAAATTGATGTTTTGATGTTATGGTGAAAAGGTGTGAAAGTGGCACGAATCAAGCAAATCTTGCCATATTGTATCGATACTATGCATTTTTTATTTATACAACTGGGCCAAAAACCTAAGATTTAGTGATACAATGGACATGGTATCAATGTAACTAGCAAAAACCCAAAATGTATTGATATAATGAATATAGTATCAAAAGCATATTGTATTGATACCATCACTCTTTGTATTGATACTAATAGGCCACAATCATGATTTTAGCTATGGAAAAACTTTGTATTGATACCAATGCTACATGTATCGATGCCAACAGCAAAAGTATCGATACATGGCATCTTGTATCAATACAAATAGTGGTTTTTAGGATTTTGATGACGAGGTGGCCTTGTATCAATGCCAAAAAGCCATGTATCATTACCCACTTGTGTAAATGTGGATTTTATGTACCTTTGGCTCTTCGGACACCTTATCATGGCTAGAAATGATGGGTAACTAATATGTGCTTGCTTAAATGACCTTGATAACACCTCGAATAGTGATCTTTGATGCCTTATAAATTGGCTTGGACAAAATAAAGTGTCCATAACTTAAACCAAAAATAATTTTCACACAGGTTGCTTGCTGTGCAACACCATGTAAAATCATAATGTTGTTCGTGCTGAAAATACTCATGAAGTTTCATTGCATTCAGTGCTGTATAAATATAACTGCTTCACCGAATCAAAAATATGTGAAAACAGACAATGTATCAATACAAAGCAGATTGTATCAATAAATTTTCCAAGTGTATCGATAAAATATGCAAATGTATTGAAACAACTACATTCCCAGGTCTTGGGAGTACTAAAACCCAATGATGTATCAATACGTTAGTGAGATGTATTGATATATCTTCGTGAATTTCATGAAAATGATATTTTTTGACTTTTCAAGGGCTTTCTTTAGTTTAATTTGGTCCCTAGATATTTCAAACATTCCAATTATGTGCTCAGATGTTAGCAATTGATCAAGAAAGATTTAGAGGCTACATTTTAATTGAAGTATTAGATTGAACATAGTTTACTCGTAAGGACTTGAATAAAATTAGGTGTCTAAGTGGGTGTTTAAAGAAAACTCGAACTAAATGAGCTTGAGGAAATTAGAAATTATGCCTATGAAAGTTCATAGGTCTGTTAGAAAAAACTAAGGCTTTTTATGATAAGATAATTTTAAGGAAGAATTTTGTTGACGAATTTCACGCCTTAAGCTATTTCTAGGTAAGTTACATTCTCATAGGTTAGAGCATTTGTTACTAAAATAGATTCTCATGGTGCAGTTGAAATTCATAGTTTGTAATTGAATAATAAATTCAGAGTAAATGGATACAGTCAGGTTAAAAAAGGTAACCTAATGGATCAAATCTTTGCCTATATGCCATAATCATATTTGATTTCTTTCATTTTTTCCCTTTTATTATTGCTCTTTTGTTAATTCTTTGTTTAGTGTTTAGTCATTTAGGTTCCATTACTTTGTTTAAGTCTTGAGGTAATATTTTTGTTAAAGTGTTTAGTTCCTTTCAATACAATGATCATACATGATTATTAAAATATATTTAACTTAGAAAAAAAATGATCAAACATGAATTGAGTAGGTCTAGAGCTAGTTGCAAAAGGTATTTTCTTGAAAATTAAGCTAGAAATATCATTCTTTATAGACCAATGTTAATTTGATGTGATAATCGAGAAAGAAGTATACTAGACTTAATATTGACTTGTATAAATATTTTTATGAGTTTTAGGTCTATATGATTGCTACATTATATGCATCAATCTAGTTTTGTTTCTTTTGTGCTCTCATGATCACATGTTTCTTTAAAACTTGCTATAGATACCTAATTTTGCCCAAGCCTTTATGCAAACATCTCAAGCCATCATAAAAGCCATTTGTCCATATCTAGGTCCAATATCTATCATCCTAGGTCAAGGTAAAGTGATTAGGGAGCCAAAATTGAGTAAAGAATGCAAAATTCATCAACTATATCAATACTTTGCCTTAGGGTATCGATGCATTGGCTTTAATGTTAAAAAATGCTTAAATTTTAGGGTGTGTATCGATAGATTATATCAATTTATCAATACAAGGCCATGATAGTACCTAACGTTGTTTTTGGGGCCTATGGTTTTGATACATTACCTAATGTATTAATACATTGTATCAATATTATGTCAACGTATTGATACATTGCTCAAATTAATTGATGTTTTTGCTCTAATTTGGAAAATTCAGGGTATTTTGCTTTAAACTTCTTATTAATCTTTTTAACGAATTTTTTCGTAATTGTTGCCTTAATAATCATCTTATTTGAGGCTAGGCCATGTGAGATTATTTTTGAATGAAATATGGCCCATTTATCCATTTAATTTATTTATTTGGCTTAAACACAAAAGATGTAGCTTTAATCTGGCACATTCCTAATAAGGTTGCTATAGCACCATTCACAACTTTAAAGTGAACAAGCTTTATGTCAACCACTTTATAGCGTCGCCTCACTTGCAAGGCAATTGATAAGCCTAGTAAGGCTACCAAATACATAGGTTAGAATAGGGCCTAATCGACAGAGCCCAATAATCTATACCAAAACCAAGGAAGACATGGTGCTACTCATCCTCTCACCGATCATGTCATTGGACACAACAAAAACTACATAGGTCCCAGACCTTAGGTCACGGTCGCATATACCTTCGACTACTTGCTTCCACTCAAAAGGCAAAACTTAGTGCCTAGCAAGTTGTCCAAACCACTATAAATAGCCCTCTCTAGAGCTCATCGAGGGTAAGCTTGCAGAGACTCGTAGAGGCCTTTATCCTCTCTCAACTCTCCTTGTACTCGCTCAAATACTGACTTAAACATTAAAGTGCACATCGGAGGTCCACCTTTGACTCCCTTTAACCCTGCTTCATCCTTGTAAGTCTATCCATAGGTTCTCTTAATTCTCACATTATACCAGAATAGCTCTAGGTCACCTGACCAACTGCAATTTGTATAACTAATCCTTTCTTTTTTTTAGTATAAATTATGGAAATAAAAGTTATAATGTTAGTTGTTACAAAATATTATATATGATATAGGAATCAATTGACGAGCATCTATATAAATTATTTAAGGATTGTTTAATTATTATTTTAAGAATTTTTTTTTTTGTATTTAATGCGTTAGCTTTTCTAAATTCAAAATGATAATACACTAATTATATTTTTCTTTAAATACTATTTAATCAGTATCACTAGCCACCTGTTAACATTATTTACTAAAGACAAACATATATTTATCCAAGTACTGCAAGTGATTGGAATGGCACATCTAAAAGAAATCATCGAACAAAATTCTAGAATATTTTTACGAAATTAATTTTCTTGTATGTCCCAACTACTAATTAAAAAGATACCTTGAAATAAAAGTATTCATCAATAAAGTATGCAAATGCACCCAACACATAAACGAATACACTACATCTTTTTCCTATCAAGCAAAAACCTAAAAAAAAAAAAAATCAGAAATAAAGATCCATAAAAAAAATCAAGGTTGAGTAGGCTTAATTAATTGGTCTCAACATACACCATCTTGTGTTTGAATGCTGGCAAATATATACGAGGCTTGTTTTGATGCACTTTAATTAGGAAAATAGTTCTCAAACAACTACTTTCTAATTCGGCAACTACGTATGTACTCTAGTTGAGATGAACTCAACTCGAGCAAAAACTCGACATTGAAAGCTTTGACTCGAGCTTGATTTCATGCTTATTTGATTTAATAAGTTTGATTTAATAAAATTGTAAATAAAGACATTAAATATTATATTATTAATATATACATATATTCAAATATATAAAAAAATTAAAACTTCGATTCAGTTCACGAATCTCTCGGAAAAAGATATTAAAATGCTTGAATTCTACTCAATTTGTTGCTCAACTTATTCAAATAATGTTGCAGGTTTGAGCTCAAGCTCGTTGAATAATTATGTTCAAGCATTTACCATATAGGATCCAAATATATAGCTAGTAAGAAACTTAAACAGTTTACACCTATTGGCAACTAATGGTGGTGAAATGAATTCGAACTCAAAATTCGTTCAAAAAACTTGAATCTTAGTCAGCCCAAACTCGATTTGGTAAAAAATCTTTAGTGCTAAAAAACTTAAAAGCTGAAATAATTTGAGCTGGAAATGGTCAAAGCACAACTCAAAATAATTTGAATTCGAGATGACAAAAAGGGAAATGAACAATTAAATGAATGGTTTCCATCCGTCTTGATAAAGTTAAAATTTATTTCATTCTACGAAATTATAAAGAATGAAATATTCAATGGGTATAGCTAATAAAAAACTAGAATTTTATCTCATAAATCCCATGCCTTAAAAGGAGTAGCTGATTTATTCAGCAGGTTAAAAGATTAAGCAAAAGATCGAGCGAACATCAACACTTTTGCAATAATTTTACCATGAAGATTTCTACATTTGATGTTAATTTCATCATAAATAAAACATTCTATTTAAAACAAAGTTCAGCTAGTTGATTTTAGCATAAATTTAAACAAAGTTCAATCAATTGATTTTAGCATAATTTTATGTTCTACATGTCTCTTATATATGATTTCGAGATGAATCTACATATTTGCTCTATCTTCAGTTTTTTTTCCAAAATTAGATAAACATATAAGTTATAAAACAAACAAATTGTTTGCTTCTAAAAATTCAAATCAAAGGAAAAAAAATGTATACTATCTTTGGCATTATAAAAAAATATATAATAAAACATAAATTTTATTAAACTCTATTGTAAATTCAGAGTAGCTCAAATTTATGGTAACTCAAATTTAAGATAACATAGATTGATGATACTCAAAATTCAATACTAACACGAATAAATCTAAAAAATTTAATCTAATATAATTCATACATGAAAAATTTGATTCGAACTCGCTAAATTATGTACAGTTGCAACATCTACAGACAACTGAAGCAATCTACTTTCCCCCTGGGTTATTCCTCACCTGAAATAAAATCCATAAAAGGAGGTGCATTGCACGTGCTGATGAAGCAAGTGAGAATACTGAGGTTGATGAAAGCGTCGATATGTGAATAGCTGGGCGGGGTGGAACTCTTGTTTTCTTTGTATGGGGGTAGGGCTGGTGGTGGTGGTGGGTCATAACATGGAGTGTGATTCCATTCCCAAAATATTATTTTGTCATGACATTATGTTAGTGACAGAGTGCATGCGCCATCCAATAACGCAGACAGGCTATACTATTTTTTTAAATAACAAAAATAAAAAAATAAAAAAAACACCTCATTTTCTTTTGCTTTTTTTATTAGCATTTTTTTTTCCAATTTAACTTTTGTTGATGTTGAAATCTGTTGTACTCTTAATCGATAAAAGTTGTTGCAAGGTAAAGACGGTTTCAAACATCAAAATTAGTTGTTTCGATAAATATTTCGATGTGCAAGTCACTTTTTTACCCCAAAAATAAAAAACAAAATACATAAATAATGAATATAAAAAACGATTAACGCCTGACATATATGACAGTTTTGCCTTTATATAAGAGATATAAGTAATGCGATTACTGAAATATCTTTCTACGGTGACTTATAAGCATAAAACTTCTTCCATGCCCCTGGGGTTACGCATCCAATTGGACCAGAAGCGCATAAACTTGTTTAATCTTTTCTCCAAAAAATTTCATAGATTGAAATAATATTCAATAACTTTAATGATTTTTCTTTAGAAAAAAATAGTTTAATTATTGATTCACTCTAAACTACTCGTCAATTGAGCAAGTTGGGCTAGTTTCAGATTAGGTTAGATCAATTTGGATTTTTAAATTTTTAAGAATTTTAGGTTTAGATAATTTCAATTTTCGTTCATTTTGGATTTGAGTCTTTCCAGTTTCAAGTCATTTCAATTTTGTGATTCTAGCTTTGTTTATTTCGGTTTTGGGTCAATCAATTTTAGCACTCAAGTTAACCGAGTTCAATCATTCAAGCTAATCGGATTTGACACTTAAGTTATATGACTTCAGATCATTTGAGTTCTATTTTTTTATTTTAAATTCAAATTAGATCAAATTTAAATAAATTATTTGATAAAGTTAGATTTAAATAAAATGTAATTGAAAATATTAAAAAATAAAAAATAAATGATATTTAAAAATAAATATAGAAATGATAATTTTTATAAAAAATAAATATCTATCTGACTCTATTTTTGTATTTTTATTCAAATGACTAATTTTTCAAATTCAAGTATTAATTTTACTTAAATGGGTATTATAATTTGACAAACTTGTAATCAACATCACTAACACACTTTTTGTAAAACTTTTAACACACTTTTATTAAATATATGTTTTACAATTAAAAAAAATTCTAACTAATCACGTGGTAAAAAATTGTCATAATAATATTATTATATACTTGTGCATTTTTAACTACAACACAGAAGGTAACAAATCTCATATCATTTTATACTACCAAATTGTAATTTTATACTTTATTATTGTTAGGACAAGACAACAATCTCACATCGACTAGCTAAGGATATGGACTGTAACTTATAAAGCAAGAGCCACCCTTCCCCTATTGAGGCACCCCCCGCGGCACTCACCATAGAGGCGCCCTTCTTCATGGGACAAAACCCCTTCCGAGGTCACACCGGAACCCTTGGCATGCGGGACAATACCTCATAGATGGCTGAGCTAAGACGGCACACTCACCTCTATCGAGGCGCCTTTTCTCAAAGGACAAATCCGTGATGACAGTCTATGACTGCTTCAAAGCGGACAATACCTCATAGCGGACACAGTCCAACAATCTTTGCATCAACAATTGGCGTCGTCTGTGGGAAACCTACGCAGTCTACACCCTTGCCTTGGGGGGGCTAGTGTTAGGATAAGACAACAATCCCACATTGACTAGCCAAGGATATGGACTGTGGCTTATAAAGCAAGGGCCACCTTTCTCCTATTGAGGCGCCCCCCTTGGCACTCACCATAGAGACACCCTTCTTCAAAGGACAAAAGCCCTTCCAAGGTCACACCAGAACTCTTGGCCTGCAGGACAATACCTCATAGACGACTGAGCTAAGACTGCACACTCAACTCTGTCAAGGCGCCTTTTCCATGACTGCTCCAAAGCGGACAATACCTCATAGCGGGCACAGTCCGACAATCTTTGCATCAACAATTATTTATAAAGTCCAGATTGAATTGATGTCATGAGTTAATTACACCAATTCAATCAAGAAATTTATAAAAAAAAAAAAAATACAAGGCTTTAACAAAAATACAAATTAAGAATATTTATGCAATGATTCCTTCGTAGTGAGTACAATAATGTTTTTACAATGAAGGCATCATGTTTCCCCAACTATAATTCTTCTAAAATTAGTAATTCTTAGTATGATAAATAAAAAAAATTAAAGAGTTTTCAGATTTTATAAACAAAATTAGTAAAATGACATATAGTTTTGTGAGATATCTTAAAAATAAATAATTAATTGAAAAAGAATATAAATATGATAGATTCTTAACACTATTTATAATTATATATAAAAAATTAATTCCTTTCCAACTTATATAATATATTTTAAAAGTGTAATAACAATTCAAAAATTGTTAAGCAGAAGAAATATGCACTAACTATTGAGTTAAATGTTAGGGTCCAAAGCTAAACCAAACTAACTACAACTAACTTGTTTGTCTATGAGCCTAAACATATTTGGATAGCAGAAAGTTTTAGTTGTTAACGGTTTGATCTGATCTGATTGATGGGCTAGTCCAAGTTATTATCTAAAATATTAAAAAAAATTATATTAATTTATATTTTTTTAATTAAATGTAAATAAAAATATTTTTATACTAAATAGTAATTGAAAATGATCAAATTTAAACTATCATATTTCAAATCTAATTTAGTTCAAATTAAACTTGTCAAACTGGATGAATAAGATTTAATAACAATTTTGAAGTTAATTTAAAAAAATTCACCTGGCCATTGATAATGACAAATTCCCTCTAGTCCTAGTTCTGAAATGGGCAACCACAAATGGAGAAAAAACACCTTTTATTTATTTTCTTTTTATCTACAGTCTTTTCTCAAATTTATGTTTTTGTTGACAATTTCAGTTCACTTCCATCTCTCATTAACTTAGGAACTCAACTATGCGAACGTAAGTGAGCAACCATAAAAGAGGAGCTAAGGGTCACTTTCGGTTGGCAATCTGGGCATATTACCATATTATTTCTTTAATTTCACCCAATGCCAAATTGAAACACTACACAAAATCGGCCAAGTCTTACTCCTTTTCAAGAGGCCACAACTGAAGTTGAACATATTCATTGTCTGCTTTTCACGTGGCCATCAAAGTCCTTGTTGATACTATGGTCATCTTTTCTGCACCATTCCAAAAACAAACAGCAAATGCAGCTGTGCCTAACACTATTCTATTTTCTTTTTCCAACGTGGGACTGATAAAAACATTGCGTGAATGTTTTGCCCCACCTTTCTGATTTTTTTTTTTTTCAATATGATACTAAATTTACAATTGTTTCTTTCACACTAGCAATTTAGTGAAAAAGTTGTTGATATGATTACTTAAGGTGTCGTTTCGTGTTGCTTTTGGGTATTCAAAGGTTGCTTGAACCAAAATTAATTCTAATAATAATTCAAATCAGGCTTTTGCTCTGAATTTAAAACCTTTAATGTTTGTGTTTTTAAGGGTGGTTTGCCAATCTTTTTGTATGAAAAGACAATATATATCCTTTCCTATTTTTTAATTTTTGTGTTTTATTTTTTAGGTTGAAAATATTTTTATTTTTTAGACAACAAAAATTATATAAATTTTAAAATATATTATACTATATTTATTTTTAAAATATTTTAATAATAATTTGATTTTCAAAATAAAAATGATCTTTAATTTTTTTACTTTTGAGTATTACTTTTTCTAAAACATTTTAACCTTTTGGAGTACATTTTTTGCAGTAAGGTCAAGCATTTCAAAATCTCAAATCACTATTTATAATCATTTTTCTCATCACTTTTGAAAATAAATATCAAGCAAAGCTTCTTCAACTTTAAATTAAGGTCATGTTTGAAACAGGGTGATCTATCCAAAAATCTTGGCAATTTATAAATGGTGAATAGGTCACCATGTTTGGTAAGTATTTAGTGATCTTATATGGTAATAATCTTAGATCATCTAGAGTGATCAAATTATTGCCTTGGAAGGTGATCCAATTTTCATCTAAAAATGGGAAACTTTTGTCACCAAATTGTAAGTGAAATGTAAAATCAATTATAGTCAATATTATCTATTTAATACGTGAATTAAAAAATTTTCTCCCAAAGTTATAAGTATTTTATATTATCAATGCTTATATTTTCAAGCTAACATTCATTTTACCATATTCAAAAATAAATTTAGTGTTTTCATTTTACTTTTTTTTAAATGATATATATAATAAATATTTTTGTTTTCTATGATTATGATTTTAATAGATGTAACATTTCAAATGGTTTTTACGCAATTTATACCATTAATATTCTTATCAATAAATATATTTGTTAATTTTTTAAATTAGTTATACCTAATTATAAAATAAATAGATGATTTATTGATATTTTACAAATTATTATTTGTGAATAAAATTGAAACCGTTAACTTATCTAATTATTAAAATATGCATAGTTATTTTAATACTCTTGAACAAAAATAATATTCGATTTTTAGTAACACCAAACATGGTGATCTAATTTCAAAAAATTAATGATTATTAATCAAACAAAGTGATTAAAAATTACAAGTGATAAAATCACCTTAGTAATAAGATCATCTTGGTTATTAGATTAACATGGTGATAATAAAAATGATACCAAATGCAATTGAGGTCTAGTTTAGCGTTTGTTCTGGTACAACTATGTTTCACCATAATTTTAATGCTAGACATAAATAACATTTTAGTTTTTATAATTAAAATCATAATTTGACAACCTAAACAAAAAAAACCCTAAAAAAATAGAGTTTTGTTTAACAGTTGATTTTTAAATAAAATTATTTTATTATCTTTATGATTTTAAATTTTTATTATTTTAAACATATTTGCAATAATACTAAACAGTTTAAAATTTATAAGATATATTTGCTACCACACTTTTTAAATATATATTTTTTCTAATCCAAACCATTTTCGACCAATACTAGTAAACTAACCATAAGCCTAAGTCATTGAAGCACAATAGCTTCGCAAAATTGTCTATTGTGCTGCCAGCTTTTGAATTATTTCTTGATGCCAAAAGCTCAGAAGAATCAGAAGTTTCAGAAATCATAAATTGCTAGTCAACGTATCCATAACATGATACATCTATCTTTTTATAATAGATTTTCTGGTTTTCCAACCCAAAGCAAAACCGTATGACTTGCAAATTATGCAATATCCAAGCAAACCCCGTAGCGGAAACTTCGGTCATGAATAGGCTCAATCAACATAATTTAAATTAGTAAAGCCAGCTTCTTCATGGGTAGTCTCTATCAAAAAAGAATCTTCTTGATTTTCTTGAGATGCATCCAATCTTTAAAAGGAAAAAAAAAAGGAATGATTATCATCATCTACGATCTACATGTTGTGATTAATGAACGAACATGAAACCTGCATTCCTGGTCCAGAAATTTAAGCCGCATGAATTCACAGGACACCCCAAAATCTAATTCTTGTCTAATACTTAGTTCCACTGATATATGACAACAATAAAAGGATATGTAAAGTAGTGTCTAGTACCATTATGTTATGGTGCTTGCACTTATATCAGTATATTTCATCGTACCCTTTTTGAATTTATCTGTATCTTTTAAATAAATAATTTATTTTTAAGTTCTTTAATAAGATATATATTAGATACATATGCAGATATATCTCAAATAATATATTTATGTTTATAACATCAAATAAATAAAATAAATAAAAATTTTAAAAATATAATAAATTTTTTAATAATTAAATTTAACACTCTAATTTAATGAACATATTTGATTTGCAAATGTAATTATGAAAAAAAAAATTAAACAAACGAATGAAAAATTGGTTTAAAAAACTAAATAAGAAAAATTTTAAAAAATAAAATCTTTGAACTAATCGGTTGGACTAGCATGTACTGATATTGATAGACACAATGATCGATACAAAAATTAAAATATTACAATGTTGGTACTTCTCGTTTTGTGTTAAAACTGATATGCATTGCTTGATAACGGTTTGATATCGGCTACACTAACTTCATAAGATCCATAAATAAATACAACAAAGCATTTACCAATAGTACGACGCAATCAGATTTAAGAGTATTCAAAAGATTGATTCATTTAATAAGCAAACAAAACTTTCATTAACGAAACTAAACAATTTTTTTATTTAAATTAACCATTAACTGAATTGAGTTGGTAGGGAGGTCAATTAATTGAACCTAAATAATTTCGGTTAATTCGGTTGGTTAATGAAAATTTAATTTTTTCAATATCACCATGTTAAAATTAGATTTTAAAATCTTAAATTTTTATTTTTATTTTCTTATAATTCAAATGAATATAATCATCTCAAATATAATTAAAAAGTATATCTATAATAAACAAAAAAGCTTCATCACTATAAAGCTTAAAACATCCAATAAAAATTAAAAATATAATATTATTTATTATTTCAAATAATTCAATTAATTTATTAACCGATAATTGAAAATTTTTAAAAAAATTTATTTTACAAATCAAATCAAAATTTTTTAACAGCGTATTATTAATCAAATCAAATTCGGTTTTAATAAATCAATTTAATTAAAATCGTATAATTAGCATCCGTTATTGTGGTCTCCTGGGTTGACATCAGGTTGATAACCCATCCACCACTTTCTTGTTTCACCTCTCCGACTGACACCTTGCAGCAGGGCGTTGGATGTTTCCTTCACGTCACAGCGCACACTCAAAACCGTATATTGGGGCAATTTTCTAAAGTTACTGGAATCATCATTAAGAAAAATTTATTTGACAGATTTTATGAAATATGAGAACCTGATAAACATTTGCTGAGTAGGTTCTTACGTTCAAGAATGAGGCAAACTGCTGAAGCAAAAGCAAATGCTAAGGCATATATACACTTCATCTTTTGGGCGCGAAGCAAAATCATGAACACTTTCATTCACTTCCACCGGCAGCCATCGCCTTGTTCTGAGCTTCTTCTCGCTTTACTTCCCTGACATAAATTTCATAGGAATAACCTCAAATTAAGAGGCCAACAAAATTCCATCATACAAGAAGTTTTAGTCACCAGATGCTTGGCTGTTTTTCTTGCATAAGCAGCACAGCATTAGCTTAATCCTTTTTTATTCTCCCAATGAGAGTTATTAAGGATATTTGCTTAATGTCTTCTATTTCTCACTGCATATTCTGAATATTACAAGCCTGCAAATTTGAAGTTCATACAACAATGTCTACAACCATCCTCTTATTCTCAACCTATACCCAAACTACGAATTTTTTGTAAGGAGTTCAGGAAACATTAAGTTGAATATTCATCGCAGTTTTGAAACAATCATTTGTCCAGTTGTGTCAAGCTCCAAGTCCCCGTGATTTAACAACCATTATAGTTCTGATCTCATGTAGGGCCCAATACAGCCAACTCTAGAAATTGCAAAGCTAAATATCTAATCAATCAAATTTATTAAGATTGATTGAACATGCTTTCTTTGTTGATCCATAATTTCACAATCCCCACTAAAGAAGAGGGGGGGGAGTGAGGGGGATTAACAAAGTGAATTCTTAAAATCTAGACATTGACAAGGTGAGGATTCATCACCACATAAAGTTGTAAATCTTCATAATGAAGATTTTAAACGATTTTGTACAAATTTGATTGCATTACAAGCCTTTCTTCTTTCCGAGAAAGTGAATTAAGAGGCCAAAAGAAAGAAGATTTCCAATTAGTACCACACCATTAAAGCTTAATGTCACATCTAAATTATCACATATCTACATAGTATCACGTATGGTAAAAAATTATCACGTCTAAGAATATAACCAAAAAATATCACTAATCATTTCTAACCCTCCACGCCCAACGCCGGAACAAAAAGGAAATCGTTCAAAAGGTTTCCCCTTTAACGTACTTAAATGGATTAGACCCAAAGAGTGCAAGTTGGGCTTCAAAGTGAAGGCCGATATGGATGGGTCTGTGCAAAGCTATTGGCTAAAGCTGGTTACAAACAAAATAAAAATGTTGACTTTGAAAAAGCCTTTAGTCCGGTAGCTGGGCTAAAGTTCATTGAGATTTTGCGTGCTACAGTCGTAATAACTCAAAAGTTATTTTACGTGTTAATTTAGTAGTTTTTGATTCTATAAAGGATAAAATTTTTGACCAATTAAAAATTACTACATGTAAATTAAACTTTCTTTTAATTAAAGAATTGTCAATTAAATTTTGTAACACAATGTGAAATCGATGATATTGTATACGATGACATTATAATTAGTTTATTTATCTCTAATTAAATTAAATTAATATAGAAACAAATAAAAGAGTTTTATCTTTAATTAAGTTAAATTAATGCAAAGATAAATAAAAGAGTTTTATCCCTAATTAAATTAATTGAGAGACAAAAGAGATTTAATTAGACTTTTATCTTAAATTAAATTAAATTAATTAAGAGAAAATAAGGAAGATACGTTCTTTTGAAACTTTTTTTTATACAGAAACCATAATTTTTGAATAGCTCTCTTCCACTTGGCTAATTGACACTATAAAAAGGAGTCTGCATCAAAGCCATTCATCATAATTCATAAGCTTGAAGAGAAAAAGCAAACTTTGAAGACCCAAATTTTTTCAAAATTTTCAAGAAAATTTCAATGAAGAATTTGAAGAATACGAAGAATGTTACTCTCGTTCTTCAAGAAGCTGCTCTTCAATCCTGTTTGAAAAAAGGAGGCGAATTCCATTTGTCAAGATAAAGTCTAGAAGACCCATGAAGTGAACCTTGTTGATTCAAGATTAAGACTAAAGATCCTTGAATCAAAGTTTGTGCCAAAGAAAAGAATCAAAAGATTTCTTTGTTTTAAGGAATATCTATAGATTGTAATTTAAAGTTTGATAAATAAAATTATTGTTTGTCTCTAAATTTACTATCTCATTTTTGACATGAAATTTGTGTGTACAAAATTTCTAGCATGCCTAGTAGGACAATCTCTTCTTTCATCTCTTTTCTTCAAAATTCAAGGTATCAAGTTACAATGGCTCCAAAGAAGAAGCTTTTTAATAAACCAACTCTTAAACCTGCTCGAGCTAATCTTGCATGTTGTAACATACCCCCAGTCACCATCGTTGCATACTCAACGAGAATTCAACATGCCATACTTGGAATGGATAAAATTTTTATTCTTTTCTCAAATTAGAAAGGGCTTGGTTATTGATCGAATAACTTGTCCTACCTAACCCTAAATGGACACTATGAAATGACCAAAAGAATCAGAGTCACCACCAATCTATTTTGGCTAGGTGAGATTAGTCACCTACTAGAGTTTCTCTTTTAAAGGTTATGAGACCCTCGAAAACAAACTATGACATCTGCGTATTAACCATAGATGTGTATGAAAAGGGTTCAGGAGTCGATTACACGCAGAATAAGATATGTTCCCTTCACGACCCCATAAAATGGAATCTATTAATCACATGTAATCCTTATCTCGATTATAGTCAATTTTAATATTTTAATATTTAATTATAATTCTTGTATTTTCTAATATTTGGAATTAATATTATTTTTTCATATATGAGTAATAAAAAATGACTTAAATATCTCTAAAATACATGAAATTGCATAAAAGTTTCTAGATTATGGAAAATGACCTAAATAATCCCCACATACGTGAAATTACATCAAAATCCCTAGATTATAGAAAATGACCTAAATGACCCCAACATTCATAAAATTGCATAAAAATTCCTAAATCATGGAAAATAACCTAAAAGACCCCACTATACATGAAATTGCATAACAGTCCTTAGATCTTAGAAAATGACGTAAATGACCCTAACATAAATGAAATTGCATGAAATTACACAAAATACCTAAGTCATGGAAAATCACTAAAGTGACACAAATTGTATGAAATGACATAAAAATCCCTAAGCCATGGAAAATGACTAAAAGGACATAAAAACACAAAAGAGTTGTGAAAAGGTCCTAATATGCATGGAATCATTATGGGAAAATTGTAAAATGGTCCTTAAAAGTTTTTAATATTTCTAAATGCATCTATAGCATTTTATTTCTCCAATAAACATACAAGCATGGTATCATAGATGATATTCTCTTTCAAAACACCATGTTAACATGAATATACATAGATTTACTAATATGCATGATGTCGTTGTCATAATCACAATGTATTCATGGAAAATGCATGGAGATGTTAACGACTATTATAATGCATGAAAATGTCAACTAAAGTTGAAACATGGAAAAATTAATGAAAACTACATAAACTAAAGAAACTTAACACAAAACATTTGGAAAACAAGTTTTCTTGATGGAAAGATGATTTTATGAAACCTTAAATAGAAATCAGCAAAGAAATCCAAAATAAAACATTTGAAGATTAGCTTAAGATTTAGCCATAAATATGGATTTTACACCTTTGGCTCAAGTCATCCTTAAGCATGGCTTAGATCCTTAAGCTAACATAAGATGAAAAGGGAAACGATAAAAAACAAAGTGGAAAGCAAGTAGAGAAACTGCCTTGGATAAACTTGAAGAAACTCTCTTCATTTTTTTTTTTTTATTTTTAGTTTCCTCAACTGAAAACCTAGTGTCCTTTGTTTTTTATGGATGCCCAAAGAGGTTTAAAACCTCTTTTTAGGTGATTGCTTGGCATCCCCATGCACTTTCATTCTCTCTTTGATAACTTACCTAAGCTTTTTTGCAAGTAATCTCTTTAAATTTTAGGTGTTCTAATCAAAGGGCCTAAAACCTTTTTATTGGGCATGGTTTCAGTTGAGCTAAATGGACAAAGTAAGCTGCATGCCCAAAAGGTGAAACCCCTAACCAAAGTCATATTTGAGTTCCATGCAAGAAAGAAATTTTAACTCTAACCTAAAATAGCATCTTATTGCATTTTACCAAACTAAACTTAAAATGGTTAGAAGATAACCAAACTAAATGCCATTTTATTTCCAAACACAATTAGAACATCAAACTCATATATTTAAAGCTCATTCAAGCTTGAATGACAAGCTACATAGGTGTTCACGTGCTCATGTTTTGATGTAAAGAGTTAATGAAAGACTTCTTGCATGATTATGGAGAGATCTGAGGTCATTAGAAAGGTGAAATGTAAGAAAACTTGGGTGAACAAGCTTGTTCATGGTGAAGATTTCCATTTGGTATTGATAAAGGTGCTTCTTGATACAAAAAAAAAAAAAAAACCAAAAAATTCAAAGATGTATGGATACAATATGTATTGTATTAATACAACTGCAATCCCATGTCCTAAAACAATCAAAATCTAATAGTGTACCAATACATTATTGAAATGTATCTATACATCTTCATGGATTTCATGAAAATCTCATTTTTTTAGATTCTAAATCCTTCCAATTGTTTAATTTAGTCTCTAGACATTTATACCTTCTTTTCCTGACATAGCATCTTGTAGTCCCTTTTTATTATTTCATTTTTTATTATTACTATTTTAAAATTTTTTTTGGCCTTTTAATCAAGTCCTAAATGTCCAAAAATTAGTAAGGGAAGAGATAGGTGCATTTCATCTAAAGTCTCAAAATGAACATGGTTTGCTTAAAAGGGGCTCAGACAAAATTAGATATCTATAGTTATCCCTCTTTAGCCATTGTTGAGGATAAAAAATAGGGCAAAGACCAAAAACATAATCTTATTTGGGCTTCTTATTTTTCATTTTTGTTTTACAATTTTTTTTTGTTTTTGTATTTTCATTTTTTTATATCAACCTAGTCGAGCTTACCTTTAACTAACTGTGTTAGGCTTATTCTTATCAATGTCCCAATTTTACTGGGTTTACCTTAGCTAGCTGCATTAGGCTTTTCATTTTGGTATGATTTTAATTAGGATAAAACTTATAAGCTACTCTTAAGCTTCCTTATTTTGGTGCCAATTTCTGTTGGGATGATGCTTATTAACTACTGTTGGGCTTTTTCATTTTAGAGCCAATTTCAACTGGAATGAAACTTATTAGTTGCTTTTGGGCTTTTTCTCTTTGGTGTTAAATTTAACTAGGATAAGAAATACCAGTTACTCTGGAGCTTTTTCATTTTGGTGCCAATTTCAATTAGGATAAACCTACTAGCTATTCTTGGGCTTTCTCATTTTAGAGCTAATTTTAACTTGAATGAAACCTATCAAGTACTTTTAGGTTCCTCATTTTGGTTCCTCATAAGCCTAACTGTGTTAGGCTTATTCTTATCAATGTCCCAATTTTACTGGGTTTACCTTAGCTAGCTGCATTAGGCTTTTCATTTTGGTATGATTTTAATTAGGATAAAACTTATAAGCTACTCTTAAGCTTCCTTATTTTGGTGCCAATTTCTGTTGGGATGATGCTTATTAACTACTGTTGGGCTTTTTCATTTTAGAGCCAATTTCAACTGGAATGAAACTTATTAGTTGCTTTTGGGCTTTTTCTCTTTGGTGTTAAATTTAACTAGGATAAGAAATACCAGTTACTCTGGAGCTTTTTCATTTTGGTGCCAATTTCAATTAGGATAAACCTACTAGCTATTCTTGGGCTTTCTCATTTTAGAGCTAATTTTAACTTGAATGAAACCTATCAAGTACTTTTAGGTTCCTCATTTTTGTGCCAATTAGAGTTGGGATGAAATCTATCAGCTGCTTTTTAGCTTACCGACCCATGCACGTGCCCTTCATCGCTCGGATGACGTGTGCGACTTAAAAAATAAAAAATAGTGATGATGCCTTTAGGATATCCCTTGATTAGGATTTGAATTAGGCGTAGTGAAATAAGGGTATAAGAGGAAGACTATCAGACTAATCGCTCATCCATCTTGCCTTTTATGGCCACCATAAAGTGGCCAAAGATTTAGAGTTGCCACTAATCATTTTGCGCTAAGTTTGACCAAACACCTATTAAAATCAGTAATTTCAAATTACAAAACTTGAAATATTGATTTTATGGACTGCATATACCATAATTTGTTTTAAAAAGGTCTGATAGTTGATTACACAATGAAGGATTAATACCTTCACAACACCTTAAATTAGTGCCTTATAGTCACATAATATCTTGTCGCGATTTTCTTGGTTTAGTTATACCACTATTTAAAGATAATCCCTTTATAATACATGAATTTTGAAAACAATAAATCTAGTTTTGCAAAAAGGTTTTAAGTAACCTAAAATTATGGCGATATATAAGGTTTAAAAAATTTTCAAACTTGATTTGAAAAGGATGTTCCATATTGAGCACTAGAGGGATATTGCTATGAAACATTGCTTTAGATCTTAAGAAACTTAATTTTAAAACATGGATGCCAAATGATCAAAGAAAAAATCCTGTTAGTAAGACTAAAAAGAATATAACAACTATAGCATGAAAGTAAACACACAAAACAAATAAAGGAGGGATGATCAGGATGTATCTCGTAATTAACCTTGGTTATTGAGGAATAACCATGTGGCAATATGGCTTGACAACCCAAAGTAGACACCTAATTTTGTCCGAGGTCCTTTTTCTAATATTCATAGTTAGCTGAGACCAAGAACATAGCTGATGCCTTGATAAGGGTCGACCTTTCCCAGGTAGTTTACACATTTTTGTAACTTATTCTATCATCTATAGATGGTTGTATTGACACGTGACAGAAAAAATACCATTTGAAGATTGATCTTAGATGAAAAGGATAAATATTCAAGAGAAAAATATGTTTTTAAACATTCAATTAGCTTTTGAACATTCTCTTGTCAAATTTTGAAATTTTTTTTTTGCAGATAATATCCGATCAAAAATTTCATTTTTAGGCATTTTTTAGATTTTTTTGTAAAACTCCAAAAGTTAATTGTCGTATATTTTTGCCAACACTTGTGCAGTATTATGTCAACATGCATTCAGAAAAATAAAAAATATTCAAAGAAAAATTATATAGTAGCATTTTATACCAAAAGGTGTCAAGTTATTAATTTTGCCAATTATTTTTGAATTTATCATAGTATCACTAGTATTTTGCTCATGAATTTTTTGGTAAAAACTTGTTTTGGACTTCAAAATTTCATCTTTACCATTTTTATTAATATTTTGGATAATATGTTGTATTTAATTCCTTTTATAAGTTTTAATGTATTTTTTTAATTTTTTTATTTCTAAAATACGAGCCTTCTTTTATCTATAAAATTTTTGGTAAAATTTTTTTAAGTTTTAAACTTTAAAATTCTTTAAATATTCTTATTAAATTACCATAAAATCAGTTTTGAAAAATCTCAATTTATTTTATAAAATTTGTAAATATTTTTGAAATTTTTGCATTTTTCGTTTCCACTCCATAATTTTTCGGTAAGATTTTTTTAAGTTTGAAAATTTTAAAATTTATCAAATATTTTTATCAAACACATTTACGTCAGTTTTTGAGAATTCAATTTATTTTTATAAGCTTTGAATTTTTTACATATAACAATTTTCTTTCGTTAAGATTTTTCTCATATAATTTATGACTTTTGGATTTCTAATCAAGATTTTTTTCATTATTTCATATCCAAAATTTTGTTTGTCATTAGTGATTTTAATTTTATTTTAATTATGGATTTTTTTGCTAGTTTCATAGAAACTAGTCTGTTTGATTTCTAACTTTTCCCTTAATTGATTTAGTTGGTTTCTAATTACCCATTAGATGATATTATCTAGATAATCATGACAAAATATTTGGAATAACTACTAGTTGCTTGTCAATTTATTCATCTCATCTTTTAATGCAAATAATGAATTTTGGCTAAGAGGATCTTTTGATCCCCTTGGCCGTAACTCCCCCTTATAAATAGGGGGAGGATTTTTCATTTATGGGGATTTTTGGCTTGAAAGAAGAAAAAAAACACTACAAAGTACTAAGTTTTTCAAGTTGTAAAGCTTTGTTAAGGTAAATTCTTCCTAATGCTTTAGTTTTTCTTTATTTTTGTTTATTTTTCCTCTTGTTGGTGAGCCAAAAACATGCTTAAGTTCATAGATTTTGATCTAAGTTGAAAGACTAAGCATGATGGCCATGAACCATTTTTCTTTGATCTAATTGTTTTTTTCCATTTTTCTTCCTAATAAGTTATTTTTCTTTGATCTAATTGTTCTCGTATATGATGTTGGTTTTTGTGTTATATTTTCCATATATATATATATATGATCATATCTATGCTATTTTTCTTAGTATTTTCTTGCTTATATGTAAAAAAATTATGTTATATTTGCCATATATATATATATATATATATGATCATATCTATGCTATTTTTCTTAGTATTTTCTTGCTTATATGTTTATTTTTATGATTTATTGTACGTTGATGTTAGTTTGTGCTTGATAAACTTGAATATGTGATTTTTGAGTTGGAAAAATTTTATTTGGTGGGTTACATGGTGTTTGGCTGAAATTCATGGATATTTATATGATGATCTTTTGATTTTTGCGGCTATATTATAAATATAGAAAGTTTAAAGACTATTTTGTTAAAAAAATGAAATAATAATTTCTATCCATTCCGTGCTTAGCAGAAATCCACATATACCTTTAGGAATATATTTTATGCATTTTACAAGTAGAAATACATTTTTTGGATTTTTGGTTTTTTTTTTTTGTAATTAGAAACTTTAGGGATTTTTGTGTAAATATTGAAAATTTTGTGCTAAGGCCAAACGAATTGGTCGAACATCCTTTGTACCCTTTGGATGTGATTTTTGTGTTTATTTTAATATATTTGATGTTTAATTTTGTGTTTTAATTATGTAGGGATTGATTTGCAAATTTAGAAAAGTTTAGGGACCATTAGGAAAATCTAGCACTTTAGGTCAAAATGGTCATCTCTGATATGAAATCATGCATTTATAATATTTTACAATATTTCTAGCATTCCACTAGTCCTCTAGTGGGGTGTTAAAAACATTCAAACCTTTCACATTCTCTTGGTTCTTCATTAGGGTACAAAATGCAATTTTTTCCTCTAGTGGGGTGTTGAAAACATTCAAACCTTTCACATTCTCTTGGTTCTTCATTAGGGTACAAAATGCAATTTTAAAAAATTTAGGGACTTAATTACATTTTTTACATTTTGATACCCAAACTACCCATTTAGGGTAAATATCATCATTAGTTACCTTTTGAAGTCTTTTAAGGTTACTGAGATACTTTCATGTCGAAGGTATACCTAGGGGTATTTTAGTAATTTTCCTTAGAACTGAGTCCTAGCTAGTCACCAGGATGCTTTTATGCCAAAGGTGTGCATTTCAAATAGGTTCACCTTTTTATAATCCCTTTAGTGTCTTTTAGGGTTACAAGGATACTTTCATGTCGAAGGTATACTTAGGGGCATTTTGGTAATTTCTCTAAAATCGAGTTTGATGTAGTCACTAGGATGCTTTTATGCCAAAGGTTTGTATTTAGGGTAGGTTCACCCTCTTATGATCATTTTTAAATCGTTTAAGGTTATTAGGATACTTTTATGTCGAAAGTGTACCTTAAAGGCATTTGGGTAATTTTACATTACCAAGTCCTTTATGATTACTGGGATACTTTTATGTTTAAGGTACATATTAGAGATAAGTTCATCATCTTAGATTGTTTTTCAGATCTTAGAATACTCTATTAATATTTTTAATAAAATTAATTTTTTTTAAAAATTAAAACAATGTCTCCAAGTTAAAATATTCCTTGAAATTTCTCCTAGAATATGAGAGGGGTTCTATGGGTTATCTTAATAATAAGATATCTTTTTCAAATTAAAAATCAAGACTTTTATAAATTTTAGAAAAATAAAACCTTTCCCATTCCTCTAGCCCTCCAGCGGGGTGCGAAAGATATTTTGATTTTTAAAACTTTTTGTGTTCCTCTGGTTTTCTAGTGGAGCTACAAAGGAAGTGATAAAATGCTTTCATGTTCCACTAGTTCTTCGATGGGGTGCATAAGAGATTTTGATTTTCAAAAAATTCAAAAATCCAATTTTCCCAACACGAAATAATAAATCTTTTTCATAAAATATTATTGTGGAAATTACAATTAAATGCCATATATTGAAATTGGATAAAAATTAAAATTCAAGTTAACATGTGATTTATAAGATACCAATTTTCAAGCATCACGAGAGGGTTGATCCTTGCTTGTGATTGTAACCAACTCCTGGGCAATTTATATGATCTCTAGTGTGATCGTTGACCTCGAAGTTGGTATTCTAGGGTTTCATAACCTTCAAAATATGATTCCGATAGGTGACTAATCTTAACTAGCCCAAATAGATTGGTGGTGACTCCAAATAAATAATTATCTCATAATGACTATTTAATATTAAGTAGGGTGAGCCATTCATCTTAAACACCCAGTCCCTGGAAATAAGAAATTATTAATAATGATATGGCCCATAGAAATAAGATAATATAAAACAGTGATACATCAATAAATATAGGAATAAAGGCCTTTTAAGTCATGAGTGGTCAGGATTCATATTCAGGCCACGTTGCAATAGCTTGGTGACTCCACTAGGGATGGTTTAGAGAGTCAGGCCTAAAATTAATTATATGCTAACTAAATTTTAATTAATTCGGTTTCAATTAGTATTTAATTTTAAATTCCCTTTCTCTAAGGAAAATCATTATATTAATATTTATTTTGCACTTATCCTTTTGTGTTTTTTTTGTCTTTTAGGGATTAAGATGTGGGTGTTATTTTTAATGTTGTGTCATGAAAAGGTATATTTATCCCTTCGCACACATTGTACACATGTGCAATATTTTCTCTTTTTTTAGAAGTACCCTATATTTTAGGATGGGATGAAGTAGCTCGACCTTTTGAGGTGTTAGCCTCTATCTGGGCCAATGAAAATCTTATCGGGTATGGATTCTTAGCCTACTTGAGATATTAGCCTCGTCAAGAGCATGAAGGATATGCCCACTTGAATTAAACCTATTCTGACATAAATCGACAATGGATAAGGATAAGGTACCACATTAGTCCTTCATGGGCTTAAGGAATTAGAGAATCTAATTAAAGGTCTGACCTTGACCTCATATAGTGAACCAAACCAACCCTCCAGTCAAAAGCATGCCTGATTTTAGGTGTCACCAAAATTAGGGACACATGAAAGGATAAAGCTATCTTTTTCTCTTTATTTTCATAGTTTTATTTGTTTAGACAATTTTAATATTTTATTTGAATGATATTGATTTTCATTGCTTTGAAATTTATTTATTTAGTTGGTTTTGATACTTTATTTCAATAATTTGTGATTTTCATTTTGAAATTTCATTTGAATTTAATATCTCTTAAAGGTACTAACTCATTTCTTTTTCCTTTTTAGTGCATTCTTTTTTCCTTATATGCATAAAGGAATGCTTGCTTTAAAAAAAAAATTTGACTTAGGTCAATTTTCATCTAACTTTATGGGGAAACTGCTATGCAGTGATTATTTTTGAAGAATTTAATGAGGTTCGTTATATGTGCAAATTCAATAAAAAAAGGATGGGGATTGTATATCGAGGGGTTTTGTGTTAGAATTGTCGAGGATCACATATTTAGACCTCCACCAAAATAATTTGAGAGAGTTAGCTAAAATATAAGATCATTGGAAAAAGTAAAGCAAACTCGGTTTGTAGGAAATTATGGACATATCACTTTTTTGCTCAAAATATATATGGATGAACAGTTAGTCAAGGCTATGATCAAGTTTTGGGATCCATCATTCTAATGTTTCTTGTTCAATCAACTTAACATGACTCCTACTATGGAAGAGATTTTGACTGTCCTCGTGCTCAAGCCTTTGGAAATGAGGTCCATCTACTACAAGGAGCACAATTTGACCAGTTTTTGTAAAAAATTGATTCAAATTCTGGATTTAGATTTCAAAGTTAACTAACATCATATAAAGCAGAAAGGGAACACCAATGCCATATCATGGCAGTTTCTATGAAAATATACCAATTGTGATTTAATATTAAGAAGGCTCTGGATGCATTTGCTTTTACTATATACGGGATGGTTTTTTTTCCCAAGAGTGTTGGGATATGTTGAGGCGACAATAGTGGATTTATTTGACAAGTTGAAAAGGATCATACTCCTAGCTTTAGCAATTCTAGCCGAGATGATTCAAGCACTTAATGCATGCTAAAAGAAAGACCAAGGGAGATTCTTTGAAAGTGCTCTATTATTGTATATCTAGGCTCGAAGTTATTTTTGGGGTGAAGAAACAAAGAAAGTCAAACTCTCATTTTCTATCTTTTTTTTAGGAATTCATCAAAAAAGAATGACCCAAGTCTAGAACCAAGAAACAATCAGTTGAAACACTCAAGATCTTGGCTTCTAATGATATAACCTAAAGGTCACCTTGGTTTTTACCAAAATGCTTTATTTATTGGTGTGGTAATCTGCTTTATATGCCTCTACTTGGTATATGGGCCATCATGGGCTATGCATGATTATTGGTTTAGAGACAATATGGGTTGTACTAGTTCATCCCTCTGACTTCAAATTTAGCTAGTGTGGACCTAGAATATTAAGGTGAAGATTATAGAAAGTTGCTTCAGATAGCCGCTTTTCATTGGAGAGAGAGGCATGAATCGGGGTTAGGTGCATACACATATAAGATCAGTCCAAGGTATGATCCTTGAAGGAATGTTTGGGGCTGTAACATCATCATTCTTAACTCAAATAGTACTATTCCTTGAGTATTTATCAATCTAAATTTTTTCACGCCATCTGAGATTGATTTGATTAAGGAGGAAGCTATTAGGGAATGAAAGAGAATGAATGATAAGAATCATAAGCTCCAAGAGAAAATTGCCTATTTATGAATAAAGATAAGAGCAAAAGGAAAAGAAGTTGAAAGAATGAAAGAAAAGTATAATCTAATGAAGAATGACTGGATTAAACAAAATAAGAAGATGAAGCTTGCGAGGATATCTGGGAGTTCCAATAGCACTGTTAAGGGAATGGGGGAGGAAATGCGTAAGTTTAGTGAAGAATTAGGAGTTTGAAGGCTAAAGCTTTGAAAGGAGAAGACAAGCAAGCTATTTTTGAAAGAAAAAAGGAACATATTGATACACGTCTCCAGCTAAGGAGGTCTATTAAAAAGAATGAATGACTCCAAGCTGTGCTACTGAGAGCATAAAGGGTATCTCAATTGCTTGAAGAAAAACAAGGCCTTATGATAACAATTGAGAAGAACAAATTAGAACTACAACACAAAGGAGATGACATTAGTGCTCTGGTACAAGCTTACCATGATCTGAATACATATTAGGTTGATAAACTATGATGGGCTAAAGATAATGGAAGAATATGGGTAGCTAATTCTTTTGGTTGATAGATGTACATAGATCATCTCAAAGAATAGATGCATTTAGCCTTCATCCAAGCAAGGAAAATGGTGGAGAGGATTAAAGTCTTACAACTGTAGATGAACCCTTTAGGAGAATATGAGCAGATTATATTTTAGTTTTTGGATGAGGCTTAGAAACAATATAATCAAGTTAGGACTTTCCTTGGATGTAATCTTTACATTATCAATGATGTGAATATTTAGTTTGTCATAAAGTTAATGGAAAATTTCTAAGTTTGAAATCTTTTATTAAAGCAAGCATCCTTACAGATGCTTTTATATACTCATACCATACATATATGCATATATGTACATACATACATGATTATTAATTTCATTAGTTCATAATTAAAAATTAATTAACTCAACAATAAGGTTCTAACATTATAAACCTAGAGAGATCAACTCAACCACTACCTACTTATCGATACTATACTAGATTTAGAACAAGATGAATGGCTGAGGACCACTTGGCAATATTGGAAAGATTAGAAGAAAGTCATCGACAGGCCTAAGAGGCTATGCTAAAAAAGCAAGAAGAATTATAAGCTTAGATCATAAGGACGATAGAGCTATTAATGGTAAGGGATCTTGTTCACTAATAGCTAGAGATAAATATTGATACTCCTGCTAGAGGATTCGGGGGGTAGCAGTTAAGAAATAGACAATTAATGTTTAGAATACAAACTGGCTAATACCCAAAATATGCAACAAAATGTCCCCATAACTAATTCACCAGTCATCATTTTAACCCAATGCCCTTTCGCAAGGGGCTGGCATAAGAATTGTAGTTGCTCAAGAAGAACTGACAGGCTCTAGTATTGATGAAGAGGAAAAGAGTAATAGAAGGGTAAAGAGCAAGATAAAGCAGAGATTGAAAAAAAGTTATAACTCTTTAAGAAATGGCTAAATGCAATTGAAGGGGCCAAACTATAAAGTGGTATGGATGTTAAGGATCTTAGTCTAGTACTTGATTTAGTCCTTCTATCGCCATGTGCCTACCTTTAAAATTTTGGAAGATCAGAAGGGCATGGCACGCTCGACTTAAAATAAATGATGGTTGGTTGTGGTTGAGCATTTGAGTTATCCAATGATCGAGGTTTGGATTAGGCATAATAATGTGAAAGAAAAGGAGACCGTTGGGTGAATTGCTCATCCAGTTGAGTTTTAGGTGGCCACCATGAAGTGGCCATAAATTTGGAGTCAGCATCGATCATTTTTGGCTAAGCATGATCGAATGCCTATTGAAAATAATATTTTGAGTTACGAAACTCGAAACATCGATTTCAAGGTCTACAAAGTTCAGAGATTCATTGGTTGAGTTCGGGAGTTGATTACAGGCGGGGAAGGATTAGCATCCCCATGATGCCTGAAATTGGTACCTACTAACTATGTCTCATTTTTGTCTTGGTTAAATCGGTTCCATTTAGTCTTTATTTAGTATAATTCCCTTTAATGCATGAAGTTTTGTAAATTTAGATCTAGTTTTTTTTTCCTTTTTTTAAAAGAAAATTAGCTCATATATGCACCTCAAATTTGTGAGAAACTTAGGGATTTTTGTAAAAACAATGTTCGGATTAGATTTAAAAAAATTTGGATGTTCCGTGTTAGGCACTAGAGAGATACCAAATTGAAACATTGCCTTGTAAGTTTAATTGAAAAATAAATTTTAAACGTGAATGCACGATAGTCACTACCAAAAGAAATGTGTTAGTAAGACGGAGAAAGAGAAACATAATAATATCATAAACAAGTAGTCACAAACAAAACAACGTAAAAAGGAGGGATGATCGAAATGCATCTCATAATTACCTTCGATTATTAAAGAATAATTAGGATTATAATTTTAGAGACCGGTTTAGATTTGGTGGTAATTTAGAGGGTCGATGATGATTTTAATCAAAATAGACTGAGATATCTGGAGGAGAGAAAATTTGTATTTTTTGAGGTAAAATGGGGTTGGAGCATCACCTCGAAGAGGTGGGGTTAGAGTATCCCTAAAGATAGAGTTAGGAAAATATTTAGGAATAAAGAGAAAATTTGAATTTTTGATTAAGAATAGGGTTGGAGCATCCGCTTGGAGTGGTGGGGTTGGAGTATCCTATTGACCAATTGTCCCATGGTGAATGTGCTCGCCTTTAAAAATTCGAACAATCCGAACAGCATGGCATGCTCGACTTAAAATAAATGATGGTTGGTTATGGTCGAGCCTTGAGTTATCGCACGATCAGGATTTGGATTAGGCATAATAATTGTGAATTGCTCATCCTATCAAGTCTCGAGTGGCCACCATAAAGTGGCCATAAATTTAGTGTCACCACCGGTTATTTTTGGCTAAGCAGGATCGGATGCCTATTGACAACAATATTTTGAGTTACAAAACTCGAAACATCGATTTCAAGTTCTATAAAGTTTGGAGAATTGTTGGTTGGATTTAAAAGTTGGTTATGTGTGGGGAAGGATTAACATCCCCACGACGCTCGAAATTGGTATCTACTAACTGTGTCTCACTTTGATTTCGATTAAATCAGTTCACAGTTAGTCTTTATTTAGATATAATTCCCTTTAATGCATAAAGTTTTGTAAATTTATATCCAGGTTTTTTCTTTTTTTAAGAAAATTAGCTCACATATGTGCCTCAAAGATGTGAGGAACATAGAGATTTTTGTGAAAACAATGTCTGGATTAGATTTAACAAAATTTGGATGTTTTATGTTAGGCCATAGAGAGATACGAACAAAGAACATTGCCTTGTAAGTTTTATTAAAAAATGAATTTTAAACATGAATGCATGATAATCACTACCAAAAGAAACGTCTTAGTAAGACGGAAAAAGAGAAACATAATAATATCAGAAACAACTAATCACAAACAAAAGAATGTAAAAAGAAAGGATGATCGAAATGTATTTCATAATTGCCTTCGATTATTGAAGAATAACTAGGTTGATAATTTTAGAGACCGTTCTGGATTCAGTGGCAATTTAGAAGGTAAAAAATGGTTTTAATTAAAGCAGTCTGAGACATCCGAAAGAGAGAAAATTTTGGATTTTTTAAGGTAAAATATGGTTGGAGTATGCCCTCGAAGAGGTGGGGTTAGAGTATCCCGAAGGATAGAACTAGGAAAATATTTAGGAATAAAAAGAAAATTTAAATTTTTTATTAAGAACGAAGTTGGAGTATCCTCTTCAAATAGTGGGTTGGAGTATCCTTGCTAGTGAAAATTTTAATATAAGGGGAAAAAAGATATCTAGTACGAAATCATTTTTGTTTTTTAGCCTTGATCTGTGCCTAAAGGGTTTGTGCTGTGGGGGGAACCAATTGGGTGCATTTCGAGATGTTCGAATATTTTGATAAAAGGAGATTCAAAGATTAAGTTAAAAAACAAGGGACAACATCATGTTATCTCCTTTCCCAAATTTATTTTAGATGTATCCGAAGGCTTTAGGGGGTAAAAAGAGACCGTTGGAAAGGCAACTTGATAAAGTTTAATGTAAAAATATGTCAAAAATCCTAGAAAATTAATTTCTAGGCAAAATTTTGAAGTTAAGAATGTCTCGACACTAGCAGCATGTATAAGTAAAAAGGCATAATGGATTTTGAAAAATCATTCTAGGCTTATCTAGAATTGTTAGATAGCGAATATTACCTTTCCAAAAAGGGGAATTTTGTGAGCATTTTATGAAAAATATTTAAAAAGTTCATAAAAATCATTTGATTGGCCAAAATGGCTCAAACAAAATATTACACGCTGGTTCTAGGGGTTTCGAATAGCAAAGGTTTAAAAAATCATAACTCCCTCATCTGGGATGATCCAAGGGTAGACAAGACACTATTAGAAAGGTAATTATGCCCTTTATAAGAAAAATTTTATAAAAATCAGAGAAAATATCTTGTGGTTCAAAAAATGATTTTTAAAATTTAGACTTTTGTGTTGCCAGGATGAAAACAGGGGATTATTTAATTTTTTGGCTTCCTTGGGTCAAACTTGAATTATGGACATTCGAACATCCATAACACAGGGAAAAGAATGACTCAAGCATCACGAGTTCATTCCATATTCCTAGAGTAGTTTAGGATGATGATACAACCCGTTGACCATGCCATGATCAAGCCTTAGTGTTTTCTTACTAAAAAAAAGGGTTCATTTGCTTGAAAAACAACAACTTTAAACTTGTGTCACCATGAATCCAGAGTTTAAATATGTTTTTTCTCCAAGAGTGGAATACCAATTTCATGAAAACATTAAATCCATGCTATTCTTCAGATATCGGAGGTAGCATGAACTTAACTTCAGGATTTTTTTGAAAATCAAGTTTTTAGGAAAGAAGCAAGCATTTGAATGGAAATGTCATAAACAACATACTGTGCATATAATGATAAACATGGATTAAACATGCAAATATATAAATATTACATTTTGACATGAAAATAGGTGACTAAAATGTAATAACATGATGAATAAGGTGGATGGAGATGATGTGAACATGTTCAAACGAAGGAATAGATGCTGGAGTTGTCAAGATAGCATTTTTATTTCTTGAGACTCCTTAAAATACAAGAAAATGTTTGAACATATATCATAAATGTTAAGGTGACCATTAAATATGAGATAGATATGTGAGTATGGAAGGAACATGGCAAGAAATGCATGGACAGAGGCTGTGTAATGATAAAAATGAAGTATAGTGAGTTTATATATCCAAACAACATCAAGGTGTCAAGAGGGTCATCAAGATCCTAAAACTACCACAATTAAGGTAATAATAATGCATGAGAGTCTTAGGAGGGTTATGGCATCATGAAGGGCTTACTAAAATGAAGTGGATGATAAAAATAGAAAATGTATGGAACAAGGTAAAAAATATACCAACAAAAGCTTGAACTTTCCTCCTCTTTTAAAGCAGTGACTTTAAGCTCAGTTTCTTCCCTCTTTTTGCTATTATTTAACAAGAAAAGCATGAAAAGAAGAAGCTTTCTAGTAATATGGTTGCTTGTTGGGGTGCTTTTGAATGTGAAAGTGTGTGAAAGTTTGACTTTTTAAAGGTTTTTTGGTGGTAGTTTTACGGAGCTATGAGAGTGGAAGATAGTTAAGGGTGAAAGGCAAGAGAATAGTGTTTTTGGTGAGTTTTTGGAACTAGGGATTGCTAAAAGATTTTTGGGAATGTATCTTTTTTGAGATTGCTGGAAAGCTGCTTTTTTTTTTTTGAAAAATGGTTGAAGGTTTTTTTTAGATAGATGGAAGTCCTTCTAAATTCACTGCTTAGCCGATGCCTTTAGGAGATAAAGCAAGGGCATTTCTTTTATTTTTCTCTCCTGCACTATAGGACATCTCCAGTGACTATGCTCAGCTGATTTTCTTCCTATTAGCTTTGCCATGCTAAGCAGGGAGGCAGAAAGGCTGTGACAGCCTATAGTTGGAAATATGCCTGCCATGCCTTCTTACAACTATATATTTTATGAATGTGACCCTTGTCATTAGCTATTTGGGCTATCAAAATTGGTTTAAATCAGATCATAAGCCCATAGTCAAGGTTTACAATATTTTAAAATATTTTACAATATTTTATCGATGCACAGCCCATAGTCAAGGCTTATTGGTACGAAAAACATGTTTGAATCAAAATTTTGAAGGTTGAAATGTGGTCTGAACTGAGCAAAAATGCCTTGGTGTATCGATATAAAACATGTTGTATCAATACACTAAGCACTTTTTACCCATAAGTATCGATACAATGAGTTATGCATCGATACTAAGAGGAAAAAATGTTTGCAATCTCGAGACTTAGAGGCATGTATCGATACTTCTTGGATTTGTATCGATACTTATGCTTATGTATCGATACATTTTGCCAACAGTCATAACTTTAGCCACTATTAAGGTCTGTATCGATACAAACAGGCTGGCTATTGATCCACACCTTAAGTATCAATATCAAACCCTCTTGTATCAATACTACATGTAAAAATTCAAGTTCTTGGGAATGTAAAGGCCCCCGTATCAATACTTATGCACTAATATAGCTTGTGAATACCTGTGGCTTCCCGAGTTTCCTTAACTTAGTCATAAACAATGGGAAATTTATCCGTGTATTCATTTGAATGACCCTTGTGACACTATGAAAGTGGCTTTTGGTGCCTCATTTTTATATTTTCCTTTAATACAACCCATAGGAATTTCAGACCTTCCTAAAAAAATTTTTGCCTAGCCATGTCACCTAATAGTGCCTGGTGACATGGCACCCAGTAGTTATCCCCCAATTTTATTTTAATTTTTGATTTTATCATCCTTTAATTGTGTCTTAGGGTGACAAAATGGGTCAGACAAAATGAGGTATCTACACCTTCCATCAAAATTTAAAATGTCTGAGTTTAAAAAGTACAAGGGCATCATTTCCCCTTAAGCACACATCAAAGAATGACAAGCTTCTACTTCATTGTTTTTAAAAGAGTTTGTTTGGATTTGTATTAAGATGGTATAGTGATTTGAACTACACTCAAGTTTAATGTTAGTCTAAATTGGCCATTGCATTTATTTGGTAATATAATGACAAGGCTGAATGGGTGCCTAATAGATTAACTCTCTAAAATATGGAAAAAAATCTACAAAATCTTTTGGCCTCTCAAGTTTAGCCTCTGTTGACTGAGAAAAAGACCATGATGTTATTCATGAACACTTTATGTCCTCATACTATAACAAATTCGTAAGGAATGCAACCAAGAATTTTGTTGATGTTGTTATTTCTAGAAAGATGATTGAGATGATTATAAAGGTCAAGAAAAATGTGACTGTGGAGTCCTTTACCAAAAAAAACTAAGGCCGAGAAGGAAAAAAAGAGACTCTATTTGTTACCTATATCGGTTAGCCATATCATCAGAGACCTCATCCTTATTACCAGAACCAAAGATAGCAAACCTAAAATACCTACTCTTTTAACATACCCTAAGCTCCCACTCCAATATCAACTCAAACTACTATTCTAAGCCCTCCTTCATAAAACCAACTAAGACCTAATGTCAATCCACTAGCCTAAATAGCCAACCAACTTAAACCTCTTATGATCCCTTTCGTTACTCTTATAAGGAAATGTTTGATAAGCTTTTTGAGGCATGATTGGTGGTTCCCATTTTTTCCAAACCATATAAGCATAATTACCCTAGCTAGTATGACCCAAATCTACACTATAAGTATCATGCAGTAGCAAGTCACTCGATCAAAAATTGTATGGCCTTCAAGCAAAAAGTCTAAAGTCTCTTTAAGAGAGACATTATTCAATTTGATAATGTTTTAAGACCTAATGTTGCAGTAAATCCCTTACCTAATCATCTTGAGCCTAGGATTAATGGTCTAATTACTAAAAAATAATGACAAGGAAGTCCAAGGTCCAAGAAGTTAGAGCTTTAATGAAAAAAGTATGGGCAATTCTTACTGAAGGCAAGATTCTTAGTCAAAATCATGGAAGCATAAAAAACGAGCTTAATTCTAGTGCTAACTCTTACAAGTTCCATAAGATGTAATAACATACTTTGCAAAGTTGTTCAAACTTTTTAGCTATGATCCAAAGAATGATGGACAATAGTGAAATTGGGCTCTTTGAAGAAGCTAGACTAGTAGAAGAAAAATCAGTTAACATGGCTAGTGAAGGATTGTCGTAGTCAACCTATGGCATCGGTTGCCCTCTTATCTAGCCTTTGTCCATATCTCCTAAGGTTGAAGTTACTCCCAGACTCATTATTAGAGCACTAACAATTGTTTCTATATCAAAATAACAACAAGGTACTGTGAAAATATAATGGTAGGGTGGCAACTCTAGAGGCTATATGAACCAGTTGGCTGCTATTGGCTTTACCAAGGTAAGACATGTGAGATGGTGTAGTCTCATTTATGGTCCAAAAACTAGTAACACTAGTACTAAAGTGAAATAAAAGGGACAAACATTTGAAAAAATAATAGTTACTAAAGATATCCTAGTGAAAGTGTAGGAATCAAAAAAGGAAAAAGAGACAGTCAAATTCCTCAAGTCTATTAAACATAGTGAGTATAGCATAGTGGAATAGTTGAAACAATAGTTGGCAAAAATTTCTCTATTAACCCTGTTGCTCAGTTCAAAAGCACGTCGAAGCACTTTATTGAAAGTGCCTAACCAAGCTTATGTTCCTAAAGATATCTTCACAAATAAACAGGATTGTCTGGTAAATAATATTATTGCTAATAATTTCATTTCAGTGATGATGAAATCCTATTTGGGGGTAATGCCTTAATGAAAGCTCTCCGTATCATAACTCACTGTAAAAGGACCATATTGCCTAAAGTTTTAATTGATAATGGATCAACTTTAAACGTAATATCACTAATCATGTTATCTCACTAATGCCAGCTAGATCAAGCATCGCCATACAGTCATTAAGGCATTTGATAAAAGAGAGAGAAAAATAAAGAGGACTATTTCAATCACTTTAAATATTGGCTTGTGTCCATTTAAGATTAAGTCTCGTGTAGTGGACATTGTCCCAGTATACAATTGTTTGTTGGGATGACCATGGATTCATTCTATCGGGGATGTCCCATCATCTCTATATCAAAAGATTAAATTCATAGTTAGATGAAAAGTTGGTTAGCCTATCTGATGAAGAAAACATTATGGCATGACTTTTACCAAAGTCCATTATATTAAAGCAAATGCCAAAGTTGAAGAGTGCTTTTTTAGATCCTTCAAAATTGTTAGTGCCACCTTTGTTGCCGAAAGGTCAAAAATCTTAAAACCCAAACTTTTAAAGAGCACTTGCATGGGTCTAAAATCTTATAGTTAGGAAAAGAGCATGAGCTAAAAGAGGGCTAGGAAATATTTATAAGGGATAAGTCTATCCATCAATGTCATTGGCAAGAAAGACAAGCACGAATTAGTCTTCAAGCCAAAGTGGAGTCAAAAGAAGCAATTTGGAAGTATATCTCAGGGGAGAAAGCTAACCCAAGCCATTAGTCAATAATGAAGCCAAATATCAATCTTCTACTTCTCATTAGATAAAGTTTTCTATCATGAAGGGGTTATTAATCTAGGAGCTAAGGAAAGAGAAACCAAACAAGTTATTATGGTGATTAATAAAACTTTTGAGAAGTGTCAGCTGGCCATCACTAGAGAAGACATCAAAGAACTGAATGATGATCATGGGATCCATCCTTGTTCTCCTAGATATGTCCTAAAGACTGAGAGAACTATCGTGTTTAGGTTGATTTCAAAGTAATTCTAGAAACTTGTTTTGTCATAAAAGAATCTTTTTGTAAGAACTTAAAATGTCAAATTATTAGTTACAGAAATGAAATGCATATGACCTTTTTGTCTGTCCAATTTCTATTATACCAATATTTCTTTTCCTTTTTACATACACATACACAAATCATGTCATATATTTATTTTCCTATTTCTTTCCATTTTTTTACCTTTACAAATTTACCATTAAATAAGAAATGGATGATCCTAATTACGATTTAAAGTTTGATTTTGAATGCGCTATTTGCTTGAATGAGGTCGATTTTGAAGAAGACGTTGATGATCACACTTTGATATCCAATCTGCTAAAAAAATTAAATGAGAGGATGAATGAATAATGCCTCATGAAGAATCTATAGAAGTTATAAAATTAGGGGATGATGAAGATGGTAGCAAAAAGTTAGTATAGGGACTGTTCTTATGCCTACCACTAAGAAAGAATTAATAGGTATGCTTCAGGAATTTAGAGATGTTTTTGCATAGTCCTACCAAGACATGCAAAGATTGGATAAAAAATTACGGTCCATAAATTACCTCTAAAACTAGAATACAAACCAGGTTTAGCAAAAGTTATGAAGAATAAAACCAAAAATGTTTTTGAAAATAAAAGAAAAGGTAAAGAAACAATTTAAGGCTAAATTTCCTAAAGTGGCAAAGTACACAAAATGGGTTGCAAATATTGTCTCAGTTCCCAAAAAGGATAGTAAAATCAGAATGTGTGTAGACTACATGGAACTAAATTGCGTAAGTCTAAAGGATAATTTCTCTTTCCCCACATAGATACTTTGGTTGATAACACTACAAAGAATTATCTATTTTATTTCTTGGATGGATTTTTGGGGTATAACTAGAAAAAAAAAGCACTATAAGACATGAAAAGATCATATTTATCTTAATGTAGGGAACTTTTTTTTAAGGTGATGCCGTTTGGACTGAGAAATATTAGGGTAATTTACTAGAAGGCAATGGTCATTCCGTTACATGATATGATGCACAAAGAGATAGAGGTAATGTGGATGTTATGATTGCCAAGTTATCCTAGGCGTAGGGACACATTACAAATTAATGAAAGTTGTGTAAAAGATTGTGAAAGTATTAGCTAAAATTGAATTTGGCTAAATGCACTTTTGGCACAAGGTTTAAGAAATTATTAGGGTTCATTATGAGTGAGAAAGAGATTGAAGTTAACCCAGATAAGATCAAAACCATAACGAAATTGCCATTGCCATAAATGCAAAAAAAAAAGGTGTGAAGTTTCTTGGGGAGGTTGAATTACATTGCTAGATTTATTATCTTAACTCATAGATAAATGCAATCTGATATTCTAGCTTTTGCGAAAATGCAACCTTAGTGAATGAAATGGCAAATGCTAGGAAGCATTTTAGAATGTTAAGCCCTACCTCTATAATTGTTAGCATTGCTACCACATGTATCAGGAATACCTCTGATTCTATACTTTTCAATATTTGAAAGGTTTATGGGTTGTGTGCTTGGACAACAGGATAAGATAGGAAGGAAAAAGTAGGCTATTTATTACCTTAGCAAAAAGTTCCTTGACTATGAGGGAAATTATTCTCAAATAGAAAAGATATGTTGGGCCTTACTTTGGACTGCAAAAAGGCTCCGACAATACATATTATATCATACCATTTGGCTAATCACCAAAATAAACTCGATCAAGTATTTGTTTGAAGCACTAGCTTTATCAAGAAGGATAGCTAGATGGCGAGTTTTGCTATCCGAATATGATATGGTTTATGTGAATTAAAAAGCAATTAAGAAGCACTATTATCAAATTCCTAGCAAGCCAAGCATTCAATAATTATCAACTTTTGAACTTTGACTTTCTTAATGAGGATTTAATGAATATTTTGGTAGAAGAGGAAGAAGAGCCATTAAAGGAACCAACATGGAAAATGTATTTTGATGGAGCAGTAAATGCCCTAGGCCATGGAATTGAGGCAATCTTGATATCTCTAAAATAAAACCATTACCTTTTTTTAGCTCGATTGGACTTTGACTGTACAAAAACATAGCAAAATATGAAGAATGTGTTATAGGACTTCGAGTAACAGCTGAAAAAAAAGCTTAATTATTGAAAGCATATAGAGACTCAGCTTTGGTGATTTATCAATTATGTCCAAATAGGAAACTCGAGACCTAAGGATGCAATAATATAGAAGGTTGATTCTAGAATTGCTCAAAAAATTCAAGGAAATGGAATTCATTCATTTATCCTAAAATGATAATCAAATGGTGGATGCTCTAGATGTTTGAAGCAAATGAGGGGTAAGAGGTAATGCCATTTTAGATGAGCATCCTTACATACTATTACAATATCAAAATGGAAACAGATGGCCTCTTATAGTATTATGACATCAGCAGAACTCTCAAAACTTGAATATACTCGAATAATGCCTCCAAAAATGACAAAAGAACTTTAAGGTGGTTGGCAATGAATTTTGTCCTAGATGAAGAGATTCTTCACAAAAAGAATTATGACCAAATACTACTAAGATGTGTTGATTCTCTTGAGGCACAAAAGCTACTGGGATAAGTACGTGAGAGGATTTCCAGAGTCCATACAAACAAATATAGAATGGTGAGACAAATTATAAGATTAGGCTACTTTTGGATGACCATGGAGGTTGACTGTATCAAATATGCTCAAAAGTGTCATAAATGCTAAGTTTATCTACAAGATCCATGCACCACCTTTGCCATTGCATGTCATAACTGCACCATGGCCTTACTTCATATGGTGCGTAGCCATTATTGGACCAATTACACCCATAGCTTTAAACTATCACTGTTTTATTTTGATGGTTATAGATTACTTTACCAATTGGGTCAAAGTAGACTCTTATGTAAATATGAAAAAGTTAACAGTGATAAAATTTTTGAAGACTGACATTATTTGTCGATTTAAGATCCTCAAAAGAATTATAATAGATAATATCTCCAATTTGAATAATAAAATGATGACAAAGGTGTGTACCTAACTTAAAATTTCCCATCATAAGTTGACATAATGCTCGAAGATGAATAAAGTCATGGAGACAGCTAATAAACATATTAAGAGAATCATAGGGAAATGGTAGAAACCTATAAGGGTTGGCATGAGAAGCTTCCCTTTATTCTCCCAGCATATAAAACTTTAGTCCAAACTTTAACTATGGAAACACTCTATTTATTAGTATATGGAACAGATACTGTCTTACCGATTGAAGTTGAGATCCCTTCACTTTAGGTTGTAATGGAAACCAAGTTAAAAGAAGCTAAAGAGGTCCAAGATCATTACAAATAGCTAAATTTCATTAAAGAAAAAAGGCTAAAAGCTATTCTACATGTAGATGTACCAAAAAAAGATGATAAGAACACATAAGAAGAAAATTCATCCTCATCGCAACGTGCCTCGAGGTGGATCCTTGCGGATCTATGGGTGCATATGACTTAAAATATTTTTCTAACTTGGGAATGTCTCTTGATCGAGACTTTTCCTTCATGATATGATGATAACGAGAAAGTATAGATTCTCGACTTATGACATAGTAAGGGGGACCATAAGATGAATCACTCATCTTATTGGTCTCGGATGTCCATCATGAAATAGCCAATGCTTGGAGTTGCCACTGATCATTTTGAGCTAGGCATGACTAGATGCCTATTAAAACCTATGTTTTGAGTTACAAAACTTAAAACATTGATCCTGTAGTCTACGTAGTACAAAGATTCATTGTTTGGGTTCAAGAGTTGGTTACACATGATGAGGTACCAACCTCTTCGCGACCCCCAAAATCGGTACCTTACTAGCTATGTCTTATCTCGGTTTTGATTCTTTTGATCTTTCTTATCACTATTTCGATATAACCCTCTTTTAATGCATGAATTTTATAGAAATACAAATCCAAGTTTTAATGAAAAGATTTAATCTCATATACGCCCTAGAGAGATGGGGAATATAGAGATTTTCAATAAAAATGACCTTTAGATTTTACTTTGGAAAATGGAATATTCCACTTTGGGTACTGAGAGATACCCACATAGAATATTACCTTTAGTTTTATTTGAAATAATTGGAAAACATGAATGCAAATAATCATCACAAAGAAATCACGTTAGTAAGGCAACAAATAAAGTAACATAACATAGATTATTCAATGCAATGATAAAGAAAAGGGATGGACTATTCAAATTTATCTCGTAATTGGCATCAGTTAACTGAGAATAATCGAATCGATAATTTTTGAAATGCATATGGGTTTCTAGATTGAACGAAGTTTGCCTGACATGTTCATGGAAGTCCAAGAAGGAGAAAAAAATTAATTGTAGTTGAAAGACAGGGTTAGAGTGTCCTACCAGAAAGATGGGGTTGGAGTATTCCCATGGATGACAAATGATTTTGGCAAAGAAAGATTTCTAAATCTTGACAATTTTGAAAAGCGGGGTTAGAGTATCTCCTCAAATGATCAGGGTGGGAGCATCCCCGTGGATGATAAATAATTTTGACAAAGGAAGATTTTTTTAATCTTGACAATTTTGAAGAGTGAGATTGGAGTATCCCTAAAGTGACATATCTGACACTCTTTAAAGAAGTCAAGTTAGAAAAGTTAAGTTGGCAAAACTTTGTGATTTAAAAAATGAGTGATCATTTTGACGACTTTTGGCAAAGGAAATTATTGTGAATGAGGATGGTAAAGATGTAAACTATGTTTGTACCTTGATACTAGCCTATGGGAGGTCAAAGCACGTTTTCAAGGCTGATCGGGGTGGTATGTTGACATTCAAAAGTCTAGAGATGAAGCTCGGGAAAACAACTTAATTTTGACCATAACCAAAAATAGAAGATAGCATTGCGCTATCCCACTTCCCGAATCTATTCTAAATTGGTTTGAAGGCTTTAAAGGGTGAACAAGATACCATTAGAAATATAACTTAACGATGGTCAATCTAAAAATATTCCAAATATCCCAAAAAGTCACTTTTCGAGGGAATAAATTTTCAAGTTCAGATTAATTTTGCTGCTGGCGGAGCATACGAGGGATAAGGTGTGTTAAAATTTGAAAAATCATTCAGACTCATTTGGCATCAAAAAGTTGCAAATAATACCTTTGCAGAAAAGGAATTTCATGAATTGTTTAGGAAAAATGTTGGATGGAATTAGAAAAATTGTTTAGTGGGCCTAAAGGACCTAACTAGAATGCACACTATTAATCTTAAGGATTTCGGGTAGTCTAGGCTTGGAAAATCAGAACTCTTTCATCTGGACTTATCCAGGGTGAGCAAGGCCTCATTTTAAAGATAATTTGACACAATTTTAGAGAAGAAAAATTAAAAAAATCATGAAAAGTCATTTAGAATTTTAAACTGATTTTTCAATTTGTAATTATTGTGCTGCCAGTAGGGGATAAAGCAAGCAGGGGTATATTTTTATTTTTCTTTGTGTTTTCGAGTTCAAACTTGAGTGATTGACATTCAAACGTCCATGACTAAAAGGAAAGAATAGCATGAGCATCACAAACTCATTTGCATAGCCTTGAAGTATTTTGGGATGATGAAATAGCCCGTGGATCATAGCACTTAAGGTTTCAACTTAAAAGCAAGGCACGAACATTTCGAGAATAAAAGTATGGCCATTTTCATTGTAGAATCAGAAGAATTGATCTCATTTAACCAAGATTCCAGATTTGGAAAGCTTAATATTCCCTAAAATATTTTTGCTAACTTTAAGGAAAATGCTAAGTTCTTGCTAATCCTCATTAGTTGAGGTTACATGCTTGGCTTGGGGAGGTTTTGGAAATGAATTTTTAACAGCCATCAAACATGCATTTTAACAAGGAAAAGACAACAAACATGCAAGGGGATGACACAAAACATAAATGGGGATGCAAACTTTACCAATGGTCTTAACAAAGAAAATGTTATGCACATATCTCATGGAGTGAAGCATGCTAAAATTGAAAATGATTCATGAAAAATGCAAGCTAACATATAAACATGCTTGAAATATGCTAGGCTAAGAACTCATACATGGATTAATCATAACAAGATGCATGGATATGGCATAAAATGCATGAGCAAGAGGGTGATGGAAACATGGAGAGCTCACTAAAATGATAAAGATGCTGAAAAACAAAAAATAAAAGTGATAAAGTAGGAAGTTATACCAACAAAACTTTAACTTTTCACCAAATAGTTGGAGCAACAGAGATGGTTTAAATTTCCCTCTTTTCCTTGTTGTTAATAAGTAAAAAAAAGGAGAAAAATAATGAGGTTTTGGTTCTGGTATGGATAAGGGTGATTTTTAAAATGTGTAATGGTTGGGAATGAGTGTTTTAGGGCTATTTGTGGGTGTTGAGTGAAGAGCTACGAGATTTAGTTTTCTTGATGTGTGAATGTGTTTTGGAAGCTAAAAATGAGCTAGAATCTAAAGTACCTAAGCTGAGATATAAGTGGTCTATTTAGACCAGCATTTTGGAGCCAAATTGGAGGTGTTTTTGGTTATTTCTCAAGGGGGACAAAGTGATGTTAGCTTGCTGGCTATAGAGTGGCTGTAGGGAGCAACTTACTGCATATGCGATGGACATAAGGTGGCTGGTTTGGATGCTGAAATGATTTTCCAGCAAATAGGATGGCTGATGGTGATCTTGGTTAACAAACTAGGGAGGAGTAGAGTGATCATGTGACATTGACCTTTTTGATCTAATTTAGACTTCAAAAAAATGTTTTGATTAATTTAAAAGTCCAAATTCATAATCTGATATGGGTTTTTGATCTTTTGTAATGCAAAGAAACAAGTTAAAATCAAGTTTTTGATCAATGGTGGATGAGTCAAAAATGCCCAGACCATGCAAAATGGCCTGTATGTGTTGATACATTGCAGAATATATCGATACATTTGGTCCAAAAACCTTACGTGTATTGATACAATGAACATGTATCGATACAATGATTATTGTCTCGATATATGTAATATTTTTGATAGAATCTGAGTTGACTGGGTTGGGCAAGGCATTGTCGTCCATTTCTGACAAGGTCAGGACCCCTCTAGAGAAGGCTTCTTCATGACATATGGTCTTTCCCAATTAGGGGTCCACTTACCCCATGCATCTTTATGAATTGGGAGGATCTTCTTTAATACCAATTTGCCTGGGTGAAATTATTATGGGCACATCTTTTTATCGTGGGCTAAGATCAAGCGTCTTTGATACATAACCATGGCAGATGGCTTTCATGCATTTTTCCTTGATGAGGTTGAGCTAGTCATATCTATCTTGACCCATTCATCTTCTTCAAGTTTAGTTTCCATCAAGACTCTGAGAGAAGGGATCTCGACTTTGATAGGCAATACGGCTTCCATCCCATAGATAAGAGAAAATGGGGTAGCATTCATGGAAGTATAGACTGAGGTTTGATAGGCAGGAAGTGCAAAGAATAGCATCTCATGCCAGTCTTTGTAAGTCTTAGCCATTTTTTCAACTATTCTTTTAATGTTTTTGTTGGCTACCTCGACTGCCCCATTCATTTTTGGGTGATAAGGGATAGAATTATGATGCTGGATCTTAAACTGTGAACGGATTGCTTACATCATTTTATTGTTTAAGTTGCTTGCATTGTCTATGATGATTTTGTTCGGAAGGCCATATCTGCAGATATGTCACGCTTGACAAACTTACAGACGGTTGATATAGTGACATTACCATATGAGGCAGCCTCCACCTATTTGGTGAAATAGTCGATTGCTACCAAGATAAAACAATACCCATTGAAAGCTTTAGGGGTGATTGGCCCGATCATGTCTATGCCCCACATGGAGAAAGGCCATGGGGCCATCATGACGTGAAGTGATGCTAAAGGGACATTGATCTTGTCCACATAGATTTGACATTTATGGCATTTTATGGCATAATTGATGCAATCTCTATTAAGGATCAATTAGTAATAACCCGCTCTCATGATTTACTTAGCCATCCGATGTCCATTAGCTTCTGTGCCATAAATCCCTTCATAAACTTCTTCTAGGATCTTTTTGGCTTCAAAAGTGTTAACATATCTGAGCAATACTTGATCATGACTCTTTTTCTATAAGATTTTTCCATCGGGAACAAATCCAATAGCCAGCCTTTTAATAATCTATCAATCTCGATTGCATGTTTGGGATATTGCTAATCCTTGATGTAACGAAGGATGCCATACTACCATGGTAGGTTATCCTTCTCTTTTTTGACACTGTGACAATAAACTAGAGTTGTGTAGATGCTTATCTAGATGGAAGCAACGTCCGACTCTTGGTTGGCTTTAAACATGGATGACAAGGTAGCCAAAGCATCAGCTATTTGGTTTTCTTCTTAAGGTAAGTGTCAAAAACTAATATCATCAAATTCTTTCTTGAGCTCTGCTATCAGTTTCCCATACTGCATCAACTTGGCATCGTGAGTTTGCCATTCCCATTTTAATTGGTAGATGACTAAGGCCGAATCACCGAACACCTGTAATATCTTAACATTTCTCTTAATGGCTACTTAAAGCCCCATGACACAAGCTTCATATTTTGAGATATTATTCGTGCAGTCAAAATTTAGCCTTGCTATGAATGGATAATGCTTCCCGTCGGGTGACATCAATATTGCCCTAATTCTATGTCCTAGAGTGTTTGATGCTCCATCAAAATACATCTTCTAAGATTGATCTTGGTTGGAGGCATCTTCATCTTCAGAAATGCACATTAGATCTTCATCTGGGAGGTTAAAATTTAAGGGTTCATAGTCATCTGCCACATGCCAAAAAGTTAACTATTGCACTACCCTTGATGGGCTTTTGATTGACATAGGCAATGTCGTATTTAGAAAGCAAGACTTACCATCTAGCTAGCCTTTATTATAGTGTAGGGGCTTTGCATAAATACTTGATAGGATCAAGCCCTACAATCAACCATGTGGTGTGATATAGCATGTACTGCCTGAGTCTCTTAGCTGTCCACACTAAAGCACAGCATAACTTCTTAACTACAGAGTAATTGCACTCATATTCCATGCAGTTTTTGCTTAAGTAGTAGATTGTTTATTCTTTCTTTCCTAACTTATCATGTTGCCCTAATACACAACCCATAGATTTGTCAAAGACTGCCAAGTAAAGGATTAAAGGTCAACTAGGCACTGGCGATACCAATACCGGTAGGCTTGATAGATAATGTTTGACTTTATCAAAGCTTCTTGACATGCCTCATTCCATTATCTAGGATTTTGTTTGTGAAAGAGCCAAAAGATGAGGTCGCATTTGTTAGTGAGCTAGGATATGAATCTAGCAATGTAGTTCAATCTCCCTAAAAAGCTTCTCACTTTCTTTTAGGTTTGAGGTGATGACATATCTTGAATGGTTTTGACTTTGTCTAGGTCAACTTTAATCCCTTTTTCACTAACTATAAAGCCTAGGAGCTTACTCGAAGTGACTCCAAAGGTACACTTGGTAGGATTCAATTTAAGTTGAAATTTTCGTAGAGGTTTAAAAAGTTTCTAAAGGTTTGTGACATACTCATCTTTTCTCATTGACTTGGCAATCATGTCATCAACATAAACCTTGATTTCTTTGTGCATCATCTCATAGAATAGGGCTACCATAGCCTGTTGATAGGTTGCCCTAGCATTTTTTAATCCGAGGGCATGACATTATAGCAAAATACCCCTCACATGGTTACGAAAATTATTTTCTCCATGTCTTTAGGCACCATCTTGATATGGTTGTAGCTTGAGAATCCATCCATGAAGGAGAACAGAGAATTCTTGGATGTGTTGTCTACCAAAGTATCGATATGAGGTAGTGAGAAGTTATCCTTAGGACTAGCTCGATTCAGATCCCAATAATCAACACACATTTGTGCTTTGCCATCTTTCTTTAGGACTAGGACTATATTGGCAACCTATTCTAGATATTTGGCTATTCTAATAAACCCTGCATCAAACTGCTTCTTAACTTCTTCTTTAATTTTGAGAAGCATTTTTGGCTTCATCCTCATTAACTTTTGCCGGATCGCTTTGCATCCGGGCTTGATGGGAAGCTTATGGACCATTATATTAGTGTCCAGTCCTGGCATGTCTTGATATGACCAAGCGAATACATCCTAATATTCCTAGAGTAATTCTATTAACTTGGTCTTAGTCGTTGACTTTATTAAGGTTATGATTTTAACCTCCTTTTGATCCTCCTGAGTACCCAGATTTATTACTTCTGTTAGGTCTTTATGGGGCATGATCAATTTCTTCTCTTGCTCAACTAATTGCAAAAGGTCTGGTGGTATGGAGCTCTCTTTGAAATCTTCTTTAGGATCAACTTTACTAGTGCAAATTGACTATTCAAAATTGATCTTCAGCAACCCATTAGCCACATTCATATCATTTTCGTCAGGACACCTGAAAGGGTAAAAAAATAAACATTATAAAGGGCACACACATAACCAAGGGATTTGGATTAAAATAAAGGCAAAAAAGGTTGAAAAGTGATACACAGTATGGAATGATATATGCAAAAGTCATTTCATTGATAATGTTTGATGAAAAAAACCCTTAGATAGGATACTTTTCTACCTTTGGGCGAAGGCAGGTAGGTTTTTATTTTTTGATGTTACATGAAACGGATAGGAAAAGTGCAAGGGCTTCCATCATGACACTGTCATCAAAATCAGATATTAGTGGAATGACACGAATTTTATGGCTCGGTATTTTAGAGATAAAGGTTTTTAAGTGCTCTGTTTAAGATTACAAAGGCATCTTTAGCCTTTTGCTCTTTAGTTGGCTTGGATCGATTTGTCCTCCTGAATGAAATATCTCATCAAAAGATGGGAACATTGTCAACTTCGATTCCCCCTATCGACCCAATGATTGTGTTATCTCTTGGTTGCATATCATTTTTTCTTGCTGCTTTCTTGAGTGTGCATTGGCCTTGAATCCTAAGCCTCTTTTGTTGGCTTGAGTGGTGACCTGTAGGGCTTGGGCTATGCCTTGCATATTCTTGCGAGGCCCTTTTCCAACATGAAAACCTTTGCCAATGGTCATTTTTAAACCTAAGTAGGTACTCTTTCACAGTTGGGGTTCAACTATTAGCAATCTTTTTCCCACAGATATTGCATTAAAGAACTCGAAGAATTGGAAGGATAACTCTGATGTATCTTCATTAGGCTTTATGTAGATATCCTTAGTGAAAGCAGTGATGATCATTTCTTTTTTAGCTTCAATGGTGACTACTTTGTCATCTATCACAAATTTGAGCTTTTGATGGTGAGAGAATGAGATTGCTCTAGTGGAGTATATCCATGGCCTTCCTAATAGGCAGTTATAAGAAGGATTAATATCCATAACTTGAAAGTCCACTGAATATGTATATGGGCCTATCTGGAGCTGGATTGTGAAATTTCCAATTACTCTGCAACATGTTCCATCAAAAGCTTAGACTATCGTATGGCTACTTTTGATGTTAGATTGATCGATAAGGAGTTTGCTTAATGTAGTCATAGGCATGACATTAAGGGCCGACCCATTATCTATGAGTACTTTGGGCAAAATGGTGCCTTGCAATGGGTAATGATATACAGAGCTTTATAACTACCCTTGCCTCCGGGTGGGATCTCATCATCAGTGAAGGAGATATAATCATTAGCCATGATGTTGTTCACTAGTTTATCCAATTTGTCCATAGAGACATCTGGTGGCACATATGCTTTGTTTAACACCTTCAGTAATGCATTTCGATGAACCTCTAAATTAAAAAGCACAGATAGCATAGAAATCTTTACGGCTTGCTTGCTTAACTGGTCTACAATGCTGAATTCATTGTGCTTGATGAACTTGAGAAACTCTATGGCTTCTTTTTCACTTACTACTTCTTTGACTTTCTCGAGCTAAAAATTCTTAGCTTGGGCTTGAATGGTACTGGTGCTCGGAGATGCATCAACTTTCTATTTTTCTTGAGCTGGTGGAGTGTAACACCTACCGTTATGGTTAGGTGACTAACTCCTGACAGTTCCATCATAGCAGTTGAGGGAGTTAGTTTTTTGATCATCACTACTTGATTCTCATATTTCCATAAGACAGCTTTGTTATTCTTATACGGGAATGGTTTAAGTACCTCCACAACTAACTTTGGTGTAGGTATAAAAAAACTAGCCTCGAGACTTAACTTGCCATAAAGAATAAGGGGTCGGTTTCTCCTATAGGACAACTACATGGTTTTGTCTCCTATCATATTGATGATTCAGTAGTAGGTGTGATTTCACGATAGAATTCTATCTGGCCTTCATTTATCATTCTTTGAACCATGGACCTAAACTCCTTGTATGTTTGTAGGGTATGACCTATAACTGTGTGAAAGTCATAAAAGTTATCGAGATTGTTTTCTAATTTTTCTATTGCGTTGAGTAACCCAACCTGAATCAATGCCTGCCAGATCAAGAACATCGGTATCCTTACATCCTCTATACTTACCTTGACTTCATATTTGTTCTTAATGTCGATCATATTTGTAGCTGGCTCAGTATGGTTTGGTAAAAGATTGGCAGTAACATTTGGTCCCTGGTTCGTCCTGAACTGTAAGACTTTTGAGTTAATTAGATTTTGCACATTGCGTTTGAAAGATTTGCAGTTCTCAATGTCATGCCTTGCTGCCGAAGCATGGTATTTATAAAGGGCATTAGGGTTATACCATTGCAAGTATGGTGGCTTCTTTTGTGGGACATAAATTGAGGCCACTAAATGATTTTGGAGTAAAGTCTGGTAGAGCTCTTTATAGGTCATAGGGATGGGATCAAAATGTTTTTCTTTATTGATTTGGACCTCGATTGCCAAGTGCATAATTGGTTGCTTGATTGGTACTTTGGTGAACTTGTGGAGGGTAGCTTTATAGTGGGTTGGATGGGGTTGCAAAAGATGGGTTGTAGGTTATGGCATTAACTGGCTGAGAGGGGATAGTAATAGGGCCAGAATACAGCGTGCTTGGGTAGTGAGGGTTGGGTATTTGATGCCGTTTTGGTTGAGATGAGCTAGCATAACTTATGGAATTAGCCTCTCTTTCCTTTTTCTTACCATCAATGGGCTTCTTACTCAATCCTATTGTTTCCTTGATAAACATTCTACCACTCTTAATGGCGGCATCGATTATTTCTCCGTAGAGCACTAAGTTTACAAATTTGTTGGTGGCATTCCCGACGAGCTTCTTGCAATAAGAAGCATGTAAAGTGTGAATGAAAGTGACTGTTATCTCTTTTTCTGTAAGTGGAGGCTAGACTAGGGCTGGTTCTTCTCTCCACCTTTAAGCGTATTGTTTAAAACTTTTAATGGATCTCTTTTCAAAATTCATCAAGGAAAGTCGATCTGGTGCCCAATTTGACACATGCTGGTATTGATTTAGAAATGCCTTAGCCGAGTCAGCCCATGATTGGATTTTGACATTGTCAAGCTTGACATACCATCGAGCTGCTGCCTTAGTGAGGCTATGCTGGAAGCAATCGATAAGGAGCTTTTCATCTCTCTCATACCCGGCCATCTTTCATAGGTACATTCAGACATGGACAAAAAGGTCGATAGTTCCATTAAACTTTTCAAACTCTAGGACTTTAAACTTCAAGGGAATAACAAGGTTAGACACCAAAGATAGCGATTGCGCGTCAATAGCTCTAAACTTGTCACTCCCCTCGATAGCTTGGAGCCATTTTTCTAGTAGCTGGAATTTGTTCACTTGTTTCAAAATCATGGTAGACTTTTGACCTTTTGTTTTCTCTGGTTCTTCATGGTTAAGGGTTATCGGATCTACCAATGGACTCTTGTGTTCACCCCTTGAGTACCGAGAATGAATTGACTTGCCATAATGAGATTAAGTAGATAACTGGTAGAGCAAGAATAGGTGTAGGAGTAGGCCATTATTCTTATCTAGTTTCCCCTTGGGCAATTTTTGGATTATTAGCAGGGGGACTTTCAGCATTGGAAGGATCATTCCTTGCTTCAACAGTGTTGGCTTGCCCTTTTTCTTTCATAGAGGTGGTCATTAGTTCCATAAGTTTTGCAATTTGATTTTGCATTTTGTATTGTTGACGAAGCATCTGGTCTTATGATTCCTTAACCATTAGCTCAAGTCATTCAATACAAGCTTCATGATCACTTTCTATTATTTCCTTATGGCATCGTGTGTTGTAACGGTGCATGATGTAAGGTTTTGTGTTCCTGATTGATCTCGAAATCCCTTGCACTTTTATGGCCTAATTCTTGTGTTAGACTTTTATTTAAAAATGTATTTATTGATGAGCATTTATGATGCAATGATGAGTTAAGATAATGAATGATTGAAGCAAGTGTAATGAAAAATGGTGAAATTAAATGTGCATATGCATTGGAGACAATTGATTCTTGGAATAGCTTCGTCAATAACATCATTCATAGAGTTTTTCTTTGACGACATGATTACATCTGAAAGCATCTAACGTGATTACATTATGTAATCAAACGATCAAGAAAACCCAAAAGTTATTGCTAATGATCTCTAACAGGTACGATGTCTCACCTTATGGATCGAGCTACTTCAATCATGTCATCAGCCTCTTATTTAGCCATCCGAGCTTGTTCAATAAAGTGTTGATGTTGTTTTTGGTAGTTCAGACGTGCTTGGTCAATTGTCGCTTGCCACTCTAATTCATGTTGCTCGGAAGTCTTTATAGTTCATTGATATAACCTTGATGAACCTGGAGAGACTATTCTAACTCCTAGATTTTGTGAATGAGGGCTTCATTTTCAATCCTGGTGACTCTCACATCTCGCATTTAGGCCTTAAGTCTTTGATTCCTTCATTGGTAGGTGAAAGCAAGAGTATGTGCCCTCGTGAACTTTTTTTTGCTGGTTCTGACTTCCTCTTTTTGCTGATTTAGCTTGTGATTGAGAGTGGCAACTTTCAGTTCCCATTCGACTGATGTCTTGCCAATACGTCGATACTTGATAGCTTTTCGGAGCATCACAAATCCTTGGTTAGGCTGTTAAGGTCATCTTTGAAGTGATCCCTTTCTTTAACAACTTAATCTATTTCACTGCTCCTAAAATAGATATCCATCTCTAGCTGGCCCTTTTCCTTCTTAAGTCAAGAGATTTCCATGGCAGAAGATACCTTTTCTCGCTCGAACTCCTTCCTAAGTAGCTCGATCTCAGAAGGCAGTTCCTCCATTAGGATTTACAGTATCCCAAAGTTCGATGGTGGCAATGGATCATTGATACAGTGGAGTGTCCATTCTTTGTATAAGGCATGGTGGGGCTTCATCTCCAGTATCTTTCCATACAATGGACCTTCTTCCAGGCTTGGAAATCTAACTGGACTTTTGCTTTATAATTGGGCTCTCCATATTCAAAATCCCAATGTCCCAAGTTTTCAAAGAATGGGATGAATTGCTAGCACTGGAACTAACGCAATACCAATAGAGGAGCATAACTGGTATTTCCCCATAATTTTAGGAGTGGTACGCAAGTGTAGTCTCCATATCTGTACATAACTGACTGAGGGAACACTCATGGGGCTCTCCACGTGATTTCTTCCTCCTTGATGTTTCATAATTCCTCGACCCAATGCTTTTCTATCTTATCTTGGTGACATTCTTCCTCTAATCATGGAAAGAGGACTAATCTTGAAGAAGAAATTTATGCCTGATTTTTTCTTTCCTAGCACAAAGATGACCTAGGAACCATATCTGGAGCAATGGGGCACAGCTGATAAACCTTTCTATTCCCGTTCTTTTACAAAAGCTAAGGGTGTGGATGCTTTCAGTGATGATGGTGGAAGTAGGGTTGATTTTGTAACATAGGCGAGAAAAAAAATCTGTGACTATCGCCTCTACATAACCCAAAGTCTTCAGGAATATAACAAGCCTATAAATTGCCAGAGCGTAGATATCTTAAGCTTTCTTTTGATTAGAAAGATTTACCATGCGTTTTTTGAAGCTGGCCCAAGAAATGCATTCACTGCTCCTTTTTACTTTGATGTGACTATCAACCCATGCTTTTGTGGCTCCAAGATTTTGCCTCAACCTTTCTGAATGAAAAAGGCATTAGTGATTTGCAGTTAATCCGGTTTGACTTGGCCCTTTCTCTGTTGAGCTAAGTTGTGTACTCATTAATGGTAAGGACTAAATCTTATTGGTTGAAGGTGAAACATCGATAGGCCAGATTCCAAAACTGTGTCACTACTCATAACAAGCCATCATCCAACTAAACTTGAAGTAAGAGAGCTATATCCCTGTCCTTTTTAGTGAAGGCTTTTTTCCTGTTGTTATCCCAACTGTCCCAAAAGTGCTTCAATTCTTGACAATCATTCTTATGAAACAGATCTTGACCTCTTCATGTATTTTTGAGACGTAGTCAGGCTTTAAGATGTCCCTGTCTTGATGTTGCTGACCTTCTGACCTTGTTTTGACATTTTCAAAGGACTCGATAGTTGAGATATGCTATTGCTCCATAAATGATGCCCCTTGTTGAACACCAAACCAGAATAATTGTCCCAAAATGATGATAGTCATGATGGTTGATGAAATGATGCATGCACCAAAACACAAACAATGGGAAAATAAGTTAATGGAACATATAGGAGACAAATGTAAGGAAATAAAGAATTTAAGAACATCAAAATAAAAAATTCATAACATGTCTCAACCATGGTGGTGGGATGAGAAATAGGCAGCATTTCAACATGCCAAGATGCAATTTGCCCTTTACGAGGTGATGCAATATCTTATTTTGATGGAAAAATAGTGGACTAGTAGTAATATTCGTTTATCACCACTAGTGCAAATGCACATTAAGCCATGACTTGACAGCATAATGGCTTATAGTATAAGACATTATGGATGATGGTTTTTGTTTACCATCACCTATTTATACAAAGGTTAGCTGTCATTCGGGTAGCATGACAACATGCCTTGATAAATGATAAAAATGTAGATGCAGGTGACAATTGTATAGTGATTGTCACCTAGATAATTATGGTAATTAAGAGTAAAGGCTAGGAATGTTTCCCCGAGTGACCCTATTCTCTAGGTATTCTAGCAGCGTTTCAGTATGGTTTGACATGGTTTAGCTCATAGGGCTCACTATATGAGGTTTAAGTTGATGCCTAAATACGTATCGGAATTGCTCTTCTATCCGATAAAGGCAGTCAAGGGACCCCGATCCTAGACCCATTATGGGTTTGACGGAACGGGTTTAATCCGTTTGATGTATTTTCCTATGCAAATATGGAAGGTTACTCACGAAGACATATGTACTTTACATCTAGGAAGTTATTGTCATGCCTATGTGGAGGGTTACTCATGAAGGTGGATAACTCACTTTTTCCTAATGATTGGGTTATAACCATGCCATGGAGTTTGCCAGGACACTAATGCACATGCAAGTGCATGGTGTGTGACGAGGAAACGATCAAACCTTTTTTTTAACTTCTGTATTACCATTTTTATTAAACTGATGATTATTTGAAAATAAAACAATCGTGCAATCATGCCAAACAAAATATTAATTGACAAAAAAAAAGGGTCATAGTTAAATAATGACCAAAGATTGAAAGAATCGAGAACCTAGCAGGACATGGCTAGTTATTGGCCTAACTCTCTATATAGTCCCTAGCGGAGTTGCCAAGCTATCGCAATGTGTCCTAAGGTGGATCCTTGCAGATCTATAGGTGTATATGACTTAAAATATTTTTCTAACTTGGGAATGTCTTCTTGATCGAGACTTTTCCTTTGTGACGTGATGAGAACAAAAAAGTACAGATTCTTGACTTATGACACAGTGAGGGGGACCATAAAATGAATCACTCATCTTATTGGTCTTGGATAACCATCAAGAAATGGCCAATGCTTAGAGTCACCATCAATTATTTCAGGCTAAGCTTGAGCAGATGCCTATTGAAACCTATTTTTTGAGTTACAAAACTCAAAACATCGATCTTGTGGTCTACGTAGTACAAAGATTTATCATTTGAGTCTGGGAGTTGGTTACTGACAATGAGGTATGAACCTCATCATGGTGCCCAAAATCGGTACCTTACTAGCTACGTTTTATCTCCGTTTCGATTCATTTGATCTTACTTGTCACTATTTCGATATAACCCCCTTTTAATGCATGAATTTTATAGAAATACAAATCCAAGTTTTGATGAAAAGATTTAATCTCATATGCACCCCAGAGAGATGGGGAATATAGAGATTTTCAATAAAAATGTCCTCTAGATCTTACTTTGAAAAATAAAATATTCCACTTTGGGTACTAGAGAGATACCTACACGGAATATTACCTTCAGTTTTATTTGAAATGATTGGAAAACATGAATGCAAATAATCATCACATAGAAATCACGTTAGTAAAGCACCAAATGAAGTAACAAAACATAGATCATTCAATGCAATGATAAAGAAAAGGGATGCACTATTGGAATTTATCTCACAATTGGCATCGGATATCTGGGAATAACCGAATCAATAATTTTTGACATGCATCTGGGTTTCTTGATTGAACAAGGATTGTTTGACAAATTCATAGAAGTCTAGGAAGGAGACAAATTTAATTATAGTTGAAAAATAGGGTTAGAGTGTCCCCTCAGAAAGATGGGGTTGGAGTATTCTCATTGATGATAAATGATTTTGACAATGGAAGATTTCTAAATCTTGAAAATTTTGAAAAATGAGGTTAGAGTATCTCCTCGAACAATCAGGGTTAGAGCATTACCATGGATGATAAATAATTTTAACAAAGAAAGATTTCTTAATCTTGACAATTTTGAAAAGCGAGGTTGGAGTATCCCCTCGAAAGGTCGGGGTTAGAGTGTCCCTAAAGTGACATATCTGACACTCTTTAAAGAAGTCGAGTTGGAAAACTGAAGTTGACAAAACTTTATGATTTAGAAAAAGAGTGAGCATTTTGATGACTTTTGGCAAAAGAAATTATTATGAACGAGGATGATAAAGATGTAAAATATGTTTGTGTCTTGATACGAGCCTATGAGAGGTCAAAGCATGTTCTCGAGGCTAATCAGGGTGATATGGTGACATTCAAAAGTCTTGAGACGAAGCTCAGGAAAACAACTCAAGTTTGGCCATAACTGAAAATAGGGGACAACATCATGTTATCCTACTTTCCAAATTTATTCTATATTGGTTTGAAGGCTAAATTTAGAGGGTGGACAAGATACCGTTAGACCTTGGTTATTTTCTATCATCTTCGCTTAACTGTACCAATTTTGCCGTGGTCAACCCTTTAGACCTAGGTTACATCCTAGTCATCCTAGTTTGATTGTACTAGTTTTGCCCTAGTTAACCTTTTAGACATAGGTTACATGTTGATCATCCTCGTTTAATTGTACTGATTTTACCTTGGTCAACCATTTAGACCTAGGTTACATCCTAGTCATCCTTAATTGACTGATCGGTTTTGCTCTAGTTAACCTTCTAGACTTGGGTTTCATGGTCACTTTAAATTGACTATGCCAATTTTGCCCTGGTCAACCCTCTAGACTTAGGTTCCGTCTTGATTAACCCTTTAGACCTAGGTTACATCCTTGTCTTTCTCATTTGATTATACCAGGTTCGCCCTGGTCAACCTTCTAGACTTAGGATTCATTATAGTTTGCTTTCCCACCTTAACCTAGGTTATGCCCTTGTTTATTTATTTTTAATTAATATATTTTTATTTCATTTTTTGGAAACATTACAACCTATCTATTTGGTTTTTTCCTTATTCCTGATTCACAGCAATGGCCAAAAAGGTGCAACTATAGATATCTAATTTTGTTCAGGGTCCTTTTTTTGTAGTCCTAGTTATTCGAGACTAGGAAAATTGCTAACACCCTAATAGGGTTGACCTTTTCCAGGTAGTTTACACATTTTTGTAACTTATTCTCTCATGCATAGATGGTCGTATTGATAGGTGACAGAAAAAGTGTCATTTGAATACCAATCTCGGGAGAAAAGGACGAATAATCAGAGAAAAATCAATTTTTAAATATTCTCTTGTCAAATTTTAAAAATCATTTTTGCAGATAATGTCAACGTCAAATTTTTCGGAGAACTCAAAAAGTTGATCGTTATATATTTTTACTAATACCTATGCGGTATTTATGCTAATATGCATTCTGAAAAATCAAAATATTCAAAGAAAAATTATATATTGCATTTTATACAACAATGTGTCAAGTTTTCAATTTTGCCAATTATTTTTGAATTTCTCACAGTGTTGTTAGTATTTTGCTTGCGAATTTTTCGATAAAACTAGTTCTAGACTTCAAAATTTCATCTTTACCCTATTTATTTATATTTTAGATAATATGTGGTATTTAATTTCTTTTATAAGTTCTAATGTGTTTTTTAAAATTTTCTCGATTTTAAAATATGAGCTTTACTTTATCTGTAAAATTTTTGTTAGAATATTCTCAAGTCTTAAACTTCAAAATTCTTTAAATATTTCCCATTAAATTACCATAAAATCAGCTTTGAAAATCCTAATTCATTTTACAAAATTTGAACATATTTTTGGAATTTTAAGATACAAAGTTTTCTACTTTGTAAATTTTCAGTAACAATTTTTTTATGTTTTTTGATAAGAGTTTTTTAAGTTTAAAATTTTTAAAATTCATCAAATATTTTTATCAAACTTATATTAAATCAATTTTTAAAAATTTAATTTATTTTATGAGCTTTGGATTTTTTTATTTATATCAATTTTTTTCTACAAGGATTTTTCTCATATAATTTTATGAGTTTTGGATTTCCAAAAAAGATTTTGTTCATTATTTCATTTTTGAATTTTTGATGATTATTAGTTTAATTTTATTTCTTTTACCATTTTAATTTTATTTTAATTATGGATTTTTATACTAGTTTCATGGAAACTAGTATATTTGATTTCTAACATTTTCCTTAATCAATTTAGTTGGTTTTTAATTACCCATTAGATGATATTAACTAGATAATTATGATAAAATATTTGGAATGACTACTAATTGCTTGTCAATTTAATGCATCTCATCCTTTAATGCAAATAATGAATAAAACCAAAAAATAAAAAAAATCAAAATGAATTTTAGGCAGGGGATTTTTTGATCCACTTGGGCAAACCTCCCTCTTATAAATAGGGGGAGGACTTTACATTTATGGGGATTTTTGGCTTGAAAGAAAAAAATTAAAAAATAGTACAAAATACTAAGTTTTTCAAGTTCTAAAGCTTTGTTAAGTAGATTCTTCTTGAAGTTTTAGTTTTTCTTCATTTTTGTTCTTTTTTACTTTTGTTGGTGAGCCAAAATCATGCTTAAATTCATGGATTTTGATATATGTTGAAAGACTAATCATGATGGCCATGAAACATTTTTCTTTGATCTAATTGTTTTATTTAATATTTCCTGCTAATAAATTGTTTTTCTTCATGAATCATGCTTTTGTTGATATGAAGTTGGTTTTTGTGTTATGTTTGCCATATATATATATATATATGATCATATGTATGCCATTTTCCTTGGTATTTTCTTGTTTATATGTTGAAATAATATGTTTATATGTTTATTTTTATGATTTATTATATAATGATGTTAATTTGTGTTTGATAAAGCTTGAATATGTGATTTTTGAATTGGAAAAATTTTATTTGGTGCGTTATATGGTGTTGGCTGAAATTCATGCATATATGTATGATGATCTTTTTCTTTTTTTGGTTTTTTCGGCTATTTTATAGATATAAAAATTTTAGGGATTATTTTATAAGAAACAAAATAATAATTTCTAACCATTCCATGCTTGGTCAAAACCTACATACACCTTTAGGAATGTATTTTATGCATTTTATCAAGTAGAAATACCTTTTTTTTTTTGGATTTTTAGGTTTTTTGTAATTTTAGAAAGTTTACGGACTCTTGTGTAAATATCAAAAAATTTGTACTAAGACCAAAGGAAAGTGGCCGAACCTCTCTTGTAACCTTTGGATATGACTTTTGCATTTTTAATATATTTGATGTTAAGTTTTGTGTATTAATTATGTAGGGATCAATTTGCAAATTTAAAAAAGTTTAAGAGCCATAGAAAAATCTAGCACTTTAGATCAAAATGCTCATCTCTAACATGAAATCATCTATTTAGATTATTTTAGAATATTTGTAGCCTTCCACTGGTCCTTCGATAGGGTGTTCAAAATATTAAAACCTTTCGTATTCTTTCAGTTCTTTATTAGGATATGAAAAGCAATTTTGACAATTTTAGGGACTTAATTGCATTTTTTACATTTTAGGTCACTTTTGATATCCAAACTACTCATTTAGGGTACTAACTGTCATTACTTACCGATTCAAGTCCCTTAGGGTTATCAGGATACTTTTATGTTGAAGGTATAACATAAAGGCATTTTAGTAATTTTCCCAAAAACTGAGTCCTAGGTAGTCACTAGACCTGCTCAAGGGCCAGGCTATCCATGCAAGCTCAAAGGTCCGCTCGATATTTGGGAGGGTTTGGATAAATATATTAGGCCCGAAAAATGGGCTTGGACAAAAAAATTGGGCCTAATTAAAAAAATTGGTCGGGTATAGGTCCAACTTTCAAAGCCTGAGCCCGGCCCGGCCTGACCCATTTTACTATTATATTATATATATTTATTTTATATTTTATGTATTATGTAATTTTTTTCATATAAACAATACATATTTATATAATATTATAGTGGAAACTTTAAAAACTGGTTAAAATATTTATATTTATAAACTTAATAAAAGAAAATTATTAAATTAATAAAGATTAAATTTAAAAAAATATATTTTTTTAAAAAATAAATTATAAAAAAATATGGGTCAGCTTAAAAGGGCTTGGACTATCTATTTATAAATATGGATGAGCTTGGGCAAAATTTGAGGCCCATATTTCAGGCCAAGCTGTGCTTTAACAAGCATATTTAATGTTAATTCCATGCTCAAGCCTAGCCCGAATCTTACATGACCTGGCCCATGAGCAAGTCTAGTAGTCACTGGGATGCTTTTTATGCCAAAGGTGTGCTTTTAGGATATGTTCACCCTTTGATGATCGTTTCTCATGTCCTTTAGTGTTAGTAGGATACTTTAATGTCAAAGGATAATTTCCTTAGTCACCGGGATGCTTTTATGCTAAAGATATCTATTTAGGATAGGTTCACCCTTTTATGATCATTTTCAAATCCTTTAAGTTTACGGGAAACTTTCATGTCGAAGTTATAACTTAGGGGTATTTTGGTAATTTTGCATTGCAACCAAGTCCTATGTGATTATTGGGATACTTTCATGTCTAAGGCACACATTATGGATAGGTTTATCATTTTATATTGTTTCCAAGTCTAACAACACTCCATTAATATTTTTAATAAAATAAAGTATTTTAAAAAATTAAGACATTGTCTCATAGTTAAAAAAAAAAGTGGAATTTCTCCTAAAATATGACTTATAAATTCCAAAAAAATAAAAACTTTCGTATTCCTCCAACCCTTCAATGGGGTGCAAAAGATATTTTGATTTTTAAAACCTTTTGTGCTCCTCTGGTTTTCCAATGGGTTACGAAAGAGAATGATAAAAAGCTTGTGTTCCACTAGTCCTCTAGTGGGGTGTGTAAGAGATTTTGATTTTCAAAAATTTCAAAAACCTGATTTTCCCGACACAAAATAATAAATTGATTTCATAAAATATTATTTTAGGAATTACAATTAAATGGCATGTATTGAAACCAAATAAAAATTAAAATTCAAGTTAACATGTAATTAATAAGGTACAATTTTTTGGCAGAATAAGAAGGTTGATCCTTGCTTGTGATTGTAACCGACTCCCAGTCCCTTTTATATGATCTTTGGAATAATTGTGGATCTTGAAGTTAGTATCAAGGTTTCATAACCATTGAAATATGAACTTCAGTAAGTGAGTAATCTCACCTAGTCCAAACAGATTAGTGGCGACTCTAAATAAATAGTCGTCTCATAATGTCTATTTAGGGTTAAGTCAGGTGAGCATTCATCTCAACCACCCAATCTTGAAAATAAGAAAATATTAATAATAATATGGCCCATAGAAATAAGAGAACATAAAATAGTGATATATCAATAAATATAGGAAGAAGGACCTTTTTAAGTCAGGCATGGTCAGGATTCATATTCGGGTCATGTTGAGACACCCAAGTCATAGGGATGAAACGCACGTGACTTAAAAAGTAGTGCCTTTGGGATATCCTTGATTGGCATTTGGATTGGGCATACTGATGTGAAAGTAAGATAGGAAGATCAGGGATGAATCACTCATCCAACGGCTCTTGGATAGGCACCACAAAGTGGCTAAAGACTTGGAGTTACCACCAATCATTTTGGTCTAGGCATGATCAAATACCTTTTAAACTTAGTACCTCGAGTTACAAAATATGAAGAACCAATTTTATGGTCTACGTGCACCAAAGTTCATTCTAAAAGGTTTTAGGAGTTAGTTTTGTGCGAGAAAGTATTAACATTTCATGATGCCCAAAATCAATACTAGCTAACTATTTCTTAAGTTGGTTTTGGTTTGTTCACTTTGGACTTGTCACTATTTCGATAAATCCCCTTTTGATGGATGAATTTCATATAAATAACTAAACTTGAGTTTTAAAAAAAATTTAAATCTCTATGCACCCCAGAGATGGTCAAGAACATTGAGATTTTTAGCTAAAAGTGATCTCCAGATTTAATTTTTAAAAATTAGATATTCCATGTCAAGCATTGGAAAGATATTGACAGGGAACATCACTTAGTAATTTTTGAAAAACAATTTGAAACTATGAATGTAAAGTGGACATCACTAAAACGAAACTTGTAAGTAAAATAAAAAAAGAATATATTAAATATTGCATAAAAATAAACACACAGAAAGCATAAAGGAGGAAGGACAGTCAACATTTATCTCATAATTATCTTCAATTATTGAGGAATAATTGAAATGACAATTTTGAGAGGTGTTTGGATTAGTGATCGCTTAAGGTGTGGAAGAAAGTTTTAACTAAAGTTTTAGGTTTGGGAGAAGAAAATTGGAATTTTTGGGTGAAGTTTTGAAAAATAAGATTAAAGTATCCCCTTGGAGAATAGGGGTTGGAGTATTTTTGGTAAAAATATAGATTTTAACTTTAAATTGGTAATTTGGAATAAATGATAAATTAAAGATTTTTCTTTTGGGTTGGCTTGAGCCTAATGGGACTTGTGTTGTGGCTCGAACTCTAAGGGTTAAGTTAATTAGATTCACTTTGAGGCATTCAAAGGACTAACAAGGGTTGTTCTGACAAATTCAATTAATTTTCTTGAGGCCAAAAGAGCAAGGGACAGCATCACGCTATCTATTTTCCTAAATTTATTTCATGTTCATTCGAAGGCTTCATGAAGCAAACAAAGTACTATGGGAAAGGTAACTCAACAAGGATTAACATAAAAATTTCCTAAATATCTTGAGAAAATTGATTTATGGGCAGAATTAAGTTTTAAAGTTGAATTTGACTGAACAAGCGGCATGAGTAAGGGAAAGTGTGCAGCAGACTTTGAAAAATCTTTTTTGGACTCATTTGAAATCATAATAATGCAAATCATACCTTTTTGGAAACGAAATTCTCAAACCTTTTAGGCAAAATATTCAAAAAAAATCTAGAGAAGCATTTGATGGGTTGAAATGGCCTAAATAGAATATAAATCATTGATTCTAGGGGTTTCAGATAGCAAAAGTTTAAAAAATCATAACTACCTTATTTGAACATGTCTAGGAGCAAACAAGATACTATTGGAAAGCTAATTTGATGCCCTTTAAGGGAAAATATCAAAAAATTTACGAAAAATCATTTATGGTTCAAAAATAATTTTTGAAGCTGTGGCTATAGTGTTACTTGGGTAAAATAGGGGATTCTCTTAGTTTTTTGAGTTTCTTGGAACTAGGCTCAGATTATGGACATCTGTGTGTCCACAAACAGGATCAGTGATAGTGGCGTCACAAGCTCATTCCCATAATCCTAGAGTAGTTTTAGACGATGGAACAACTTGTTAACCAAGTCACTAGCAAAGGGTATTAAACCTCCAGATCAAGGTACAAAAACTTTAACACAAGTATCAAGGATATTTTCTTTTGAAAATCAAACATGGAAAGCTTGTTTTGCCCTAAGATTAGAGGACCAATTAATGAAAACATTAAATCCATGTAATCTCTATTTATTAAAGGTAACATAGACTTAACTTGGGGGGTTTTTTGAAAATAGATTTTTTGCAAGCATCATAGAGATATTTTGACAATTACATGACAAACTAAACATAGTAGAAGCATCAAACAGAAGAAAACATCCAAAACAACAAGGTATTTCACGTTTAAAAACTTACTAGAAATGCTTTAAAATGCATGGTAATACTCATAGCTTGCTATGATGAACATTTAAACATCAAATGAGCATGTGAAAATGAATAAATCATAGAAAAAAAAGTGCATGAACAGGGGCTATTTTGATGTGAAAATGAGACATGACATTTTTTATCATCCAAATATCATCAAGGCATTCAGAGCATCACTAAAATCCTAGAACTGCTTCAATCAAGGTCACAATAATGCATGAGGGTCCTAGCAAGGTCATGGCAACATGAATAGCTCACCAAGATGGTGCAAATGATGAAAAATAGAAAATAAATGGAGCACAAGGACAAAAATCTATTAAAAAGCCTTAAACTTTAGCTTTTCCTTTGAGCAGAAAATAACTTCAGCTTTGAGCTCACTTTTTTCCCTTTCTTTGTTACTGATTAGAAGAAAGGAAAGAAAAAAAGATATTTTTTGTTTATGGTATCAATGGAAGGGAGTTTGAAAGGTGAAAATGAAAGGAATGGAAGGTTTTATAAAGGTTTTAGGAGTAGCCAAGGGGGAGCTACAGGAATAGTAAAAAATGTTGTTTTAGAGGCTAAGGTAATGCTATTGTGTATCTTTTAGCTAAGCATAAAAATTAAATATATAGGACCACATTTCAACCATCAAAATAGCCTGGCAAAAAGGACATTTGGGACCTTTATGGTGTATAACATAGTGAGTCATTGTACCAAGGAGCAAACTTTTAGCATTTCATTGATTGATGTATAGCTTTGGTAGTGGCATAAGACAATGCATAAGTTGACACAATGACAAGGTTTGGCTTGCCCTTGATTAATCCACATTATATCATGAAATGCCCTTATAATAAGCTTAATGGACCATTCAAAAATATTATGATCCAATGCTTAAAGCCCAAAATGAAGTCTATATGATATTTAGGGAGTTATGTATGATATTGTATAATTTTGAGACCAAAGTTGTGACTAAATTTGAGTTTTGATGCAAAAGAATAAAGGGTGGAAAACATCTTGAATCAGGCCAAAATAGCCTTGAGTATCAATAGTATGTGTTTTGTATTGATACATCTAGGCAAAAAACCCAAAATTTATCAATACATTGAACATAGTATCAATACAAAGAAGTTGTATCGATTCCATCACTCCTGTATCAATACTTGTTGGCTAAAAATCATTATTTTAGCCATGATATAAGCTTATATTGATAAACTACCCTAATTATCCACACAATACTCTCTTGTATTGATATAAATAGAAAAATTTTAAAAATTTGAAGATACGAGGTCCCGCATTGATACAAAAGGGCTGTATCGATATCAGCATGTAAAAATCTAGAATTTTCATACCTTTGACTCCTCAAACACCCATGTTAGCCAAAACTGGTGGCAAATTGAACCGTTCTCCTGCAAATGCCTCCAATAATGTCTCAGATGATGACCTCTAATGCTTGGGATGTTGACTCAAACAAAATGGGGTGTTTAAAAACCAAAATGATAATTTTAAAATGCATTTGGACTTAATGGTCACATCAGGCATAGAAAAGGGTTTTGATAAAAGGATTTTAAAGAAATTTGACAATGAAAAAACTTGTATTTTGGAAGTTTAAAATGTAGGGTTAGAGTATCCCCATCGAAAGATGGGGTTAGAGTATCCCCAATAGTGATTACTTTAGAAACTTGTGGAAAATAAATTTTTTTAGTGAAAATATGGACTTGACATTAAAACCACTAATTGGAATAAAAGATAATATTAAAAATATTTTTCTTAGCTTGATTTAAGCCTTGTGGGACCTCTTTTTTGACACATGACTCCACAGGGAATTAATTGAATGCCTCATAAAAATGGTTTGAGAAAGTCCATTTAATTTTTCTTAGGTCCAAAAATAAGGGGTACATCACACTATCTATATTCTCAAATTCATTCTGAGCTAGTTTGAAGATTTCTGGTGGTAAATAAGATATTGTTTGAAACATAACTCGATAAGGATGAATATAAAAATATTTCAAAAATTATAGAAAATTTTTTTCTAAGCATAATTAATTTTTGAAAATGGTTTTGATTCAACACTGTTGATATGTGCAAGGGAAAGGGTGTAGCTAACTTTGAAAAATTATCTCAGACTCATTCAGACTTGTTAAATCACAAATGATACCTTTCCGAAAAGAAATTTTCATGAAAGTTTTAGGAAAAATATTTAAAAATCCCATAAAAACCATCTAGTAGGCCAAAATGGCCCAAACAAAATATGAATCGCTGATTCTAGGGGTTCCAAATAGCAAAGGTTCAAAAATCATAATTCCTTTATCGAGCACATTAAGAAGCAAACGAGATACTATTGGAAAGGTAATTTGATACACTTTAAGGGAAAAGTATCAAGAAATTCTAGAAAATCATTTTGGTTTTGAAAAAAATCTTTCAAGCTAGGGTATAGTGTTGGTAATATCGAAACTAGTGTTTTTTTAGGTTTATGGGTTTTTTCATCACTTGTCAAGGTATTTGTGTAGGATGTCTTGGGTCGCAAGTAATTAAATTACAAAAATTTTATAAACAGCACATGAATATGGTAGTAGAAACAAATTAAAGAAACTAATCTGAAACTCCTTAAATAGGATCATCTTGCAAGATCTTAATTAATCTTTTAGATTAGAAAACCTAAAGAACTATTCAAGATTCAAATATATCTCAATCTTGAGAAGTTTTTCAGTGATTCCATGACCCAATTACTAAAAACAACAAGCTTGATTGTCATTAACCAAAGTTGTCCAAGCATTCAACGTCTAATAATTATTTATACAAGTGACATAGAAACTTTTAATGAAAAAAGACTTTGTTACCAGCAGCCTTATTAGCAACTCAGGTTACTATATTACCTTCCCTTGGCATAATAAGATCTTGATTCAAGAATCAAAGAAACAAAAGAAAACAAATTTCCTCCATAATAAGCAAGATGTCCAACACCTCTTAGGGTTTCTAGAGAAAATACAATCCACTTAATTTTGATCCTCTTAGTCGATTTTTCAAGTCTTTCTTCGGGTACATGGGACAAAAAGCACGAGTTTGTATAGTCTAGGTTTTAAAATTTTAATTTTTAAAAAATTATGAATATGTCCCTGCCATATGAACTTATTCGAATTGGGACTAAGTAACTATTACTTGTATTAGACATATAAACCCAGTCTTACTTTATTTTTAACTAATCACCCTTATGTGTGTAACCCATTAGAACCCTATCATATTGGCAATAAATATAAAATAGCCCAATATTTTATATTTATAGAGCAAGATCAACGTTTAGCAATACATCATCACCACCCAACATGTAGGGAGTGTCAATATGGTTTTGGCAAGCCCTTCAGTTTTCAGTATCTCAGTGTAATAAATATCCTTTCATCACATATCCCAGACTTAGCAAAAGCATGGTTTAGTGTCTACTCTTAACTCATTCTAGTTTAGTATGCACAACCTTCATGAGTTAACTCCATGATCAATATTGTCTTGGCCAAGGACTTTGAGTTAACACGGGCTATGTACATGTGAGATATGTTCCCTCATATCACTTGGGGTCATGAATCCTTTGTGGACCATTCAGTCACCTGGCATATGATTTATGCCATACCCAAAACCACCCTACCATAGGCATCCATCTATTGTAGACCCATTCGTGATGGAATTAAAGCATGACACTCCTCATATGAGATGATTTAGTGTCAGAAATCTAAGGATCACTTACACTACTAACACATAAGAGTATTTTCATAGGCACTTAAGTAAAATATCAAATGAAACTCTCTTAGCGGGCCATGTTCAATGAACTTGTTACCATAATAAGTACCTATATGATGTCCTCAAGTATCTTTATACTTCAACTCATAATATCAGTTGCATGCATTAAATGTATGGAGGCTTTTATATGCCAGTCTTTGTGGATTGTCAATGCCCTATCTTAGTAATACGATGACCAAAAACGTTCTTAAAAACACAACTTTAATGTATAGGGATCTCATAATTATAACTATTTACAATTCCCTTATGAGGGCAATGTGTTTCATCTGCCTTATCTACTAAGTTGTTTATGACCATTGTACAATTACACCTTATTGATAAAAAGATACCTTTATAATATAAAATAAATATAATGTTTGATTACATGAAATCACTAAATTCTAATGCCTTACAAGCCATAACAATTAGCTTGTAGGGTTTACACTAACAATTCAAGCATATGGATGTCCAAAAATTAAGGTTCATGGTAATGGAATCATGTATCCATTTGAATCTTTGGAGGATTAGGCAACTGGATGACTTGTTATCCATGCCATCGAGTCATGACCTAAGGCTTAAAGCAAGACATTAAATCAAACAAGTTGTAAAACCAAAAAACATTATAGATCTAAAAACAGAATGTATTTTGCTTCATTTGATCATGAATGTAAACATAAAAGACTAATTTATCCCCAAGATTGGAGGGCCAATAGATTAAAAACATTAATCCATACTGGTCTTAATTGATTAAAGTTAGCATAGACTTAACTTAGGCCAGGTTTTATTAAAAATAGATCTTTTGCGAGCATCATAGAGACATTTTAGTAGGCACATTATAAACTAAACTCAATAAAAGCATCAAACACGAATTGACATTTTAAAAAATACCATAAATCAATATTTAATCAATCCAAACTTGCTAGAAATGAAACTAAATGCCTAGTCATGCTTAAAACATGCTCAGATAGACATTTAAGCATAAAATAAACATGTGAAAATAAATGAAACATAGCAAAAAATGCATGAACAAGGGTTGTTTTGATGGCAAATTGAAACATGGTATTTTTGCTCATCCAAAAAACATCATGAAAGTCATAAAAATCCTAGAGCTACCAGAACCAAGGCCATAATAATGCATGAGAGTCCTAAAAAGATCATGGTAACATGGCAAGGGCTGTTTTGATAACAGACTAAAACATTGTATTTTTGGTCATCCAAGCAGCATCATGATAGTCATAGAAATTCGAAAACTACCATTACCAAGGCCAAATAATGCATGAAAGTCCTAAAAAGATCACAATAACATGGATGCCTCATTAATGAAAAACATAGAATAAAGGGAGAAAGAAAGAAAAATATACCAAAAAAGCCTTAAACCTTAGCCTTACCTTTAAATAGAAAATCACTTCAGCTTTAAGCTCACTTTGTTCCATTTCTTTGCTATTGATTAGCAAAAAAAGACTGAAGAAAAAAAAAAGGTTTTTGGTTATGGTATCAATAGAGGGGAGTTTGTAGGGTAAAGAAGAAAAAAATTGGTGGTTTAAGAGGGTTTTAGAAAGAGTCAAGAAAGAGCTACATGAATAATAAAAAGAGAATGTGTTGCAGACTGAGGTAATAGTGTTGTATATTTTTTTGTTGAGTATAAAATCCATATTAAATAGGTCTACATTTCAGCCATCAAAATTACCTAGCAAGGGGGTGTCTAACGCTGGCAAGTACTATTTAATAAGTCATGGTACTAGAAGGTAAGCTTTTAACATTTGATTGGTTAATATTAATAGTTGTAGATAGAAAAAGCCATGCATGAGTTGATCAAATAAATAATCTCACCCTTTATTACACCAGATTTTTTCATGAAATGCCCTCATGCCCAGCTTAATAGACTTTCTAAAATGTGTCAATCCAATGTTTAAAGCCCAAAAATGAAGTCCACATTATTTGTATGAAATTATGTTTTATATTAGATGATTTTAGAAGCCAAAGTCGTGACAAATTTGAGTTTTATGCAAGAGACCAAAGGATAAAAAGTGTCTCAAAGTAGGAAAAATAGCCTTATGTATTGATGCAATGTGTTTTGTATCTATACATCTAGGCAAATTTCTAGAATATATCAATACATGGAACATAGTTGTCGTAACGTGCCCCTTGTATGGCGCTCTATAACCTAAAAAAAAAAAAAAGGTAAAAGAAAGAGGCTCACTTTTGGGTCATCCCTTGATTAAGATTTGGATTATATGTGATAGAATAAAAGTCGAGGAGAAGACCATTGGATGAATCTTTCATCCAAGCAGTCTTGGATGGACACTTCATAATGACCATAACTTAGAGTCACCATCAATCATTTTGGGCTAGGTACAGTCAGATACGTATTAAAACTAGTGATTTTAAGGTATGAGACTCGAAACACTACTTTTACAGACTACATATACTAGAGTTCATTTTAAAAGGGTTTGGGAATCAGTTATGCCTGAGGAAGGATTAGCAGCCTCATGATGCCTAAATTTGGTACCATCTAGCCATAATTATCAAAGTCTCAATTTTTTTCAATTTTCCACGTGGTCATTATTCATGTGTAATCCCTTTCTTATAAGTGTAAATTTTTAAAAATTAAGTTTGGGTTTTCAAGATAAAAGTTTAATTAATATCTCTGTATGCAACCCAAGAAGGAGGAGAAACATAGAGGTTTTGGTAAAATGAGACCTAGATTGATTTAGAAAAGGATACTTTACGTTAAGCACTGAAAAGATACTAATGCAGAATATTACCTCAGGTTTAATGAAATTAGATGTTTTGAAAGCATGAATGCAAATCATCTTCAAAAAGAGAAACGGGTTAATAAGACATAAAGAAATATAATAAATTTGCATTAAAGATGAATACATGAAAACATAAAAAAAAGAGATACGGTAGAATGTATCTCGTAATTAACCTCAATTACTGGAAAATGACCAAATTAGTAATTTTGAGACATGTTTGGATTCGATGATCGTCTTAGGCATAAAAATTTTGATGAAAGATCCAAGAAAGCCTGAAGGAAAGAAAACTTAGATTATAGATGTACTTTTGAAAAGTGGGGTAGGAGTATCACCTTCAGAGAAAATAAGGTTGGAGAATCCCTTTAGAAAAGTAGGGTTGGAGTATCCCCTCAGAAAAACAAGGTTAGAATATCTCCTCAGAAAGAAAGATTTAAAGTGATATTTGAAAATCAAAATTTTTTAACAAGATTTTAGAACAAAAAATCAATTTTTTAAATAAAAAAGGGAAATTAATTTTAGAAATGTTTTTGGGTTTTGATATGAGTTTAAAAAGATCTATGTCATGACTCATGACACGATGAGGAAACCATTGATTTTTTCAAGTCATTCGAATGACTAGGAAAGATTGTTCGGGACAATCCAAGTAAATTTTCTCAAGTTTAGCAAAAATAGGGGATAGCATTGCATTGCCCACTTTTTTGAATTTATTTTGGTTTAGTTTGATGGTTTTTAGTGGCAAATAATATCGTTGGAAAGATAACTTGATAAGGATTAATGTAAAAATATTTCAAAAATCCAAGAAAATTGCTTTCTAGGCAAAATTAATTTTTGAAACTGGATCTAAGTCATTGTTGATAACAAGTGCTAGAAAAATGGAGTAGTGAATTTTTAAAAATTGCCTATGGAATTCTTAAATCACAAAAGATACCTTTCTAGAAAGGAAATTTCACAAAAGTTTCATGAAAAATGTTTAAAAATCTAGACAAATCATTTAGTTATTCAGAATTGCCTAAACAGAATATGAATCACTGATTCTAAGGATTCTGGATAGCAAAAGGTTGAAAAATTATAACTTCTACATCCAGAATAATCTATGGGAAAACAAGGTTTCATTGTAAAGGTAATTTGACATCTTTTCTACGAAAAATGCTAGAAAATTTTAGAAACTCATTTTAGGTCTAAAAAAAATTTTCCAAATTAGGATCACTAGGCTGCTAGTATCAAAAAGGGTGTTTTTGGGTTAGGGCTTTCATTGTCATGTGTCAAAGCATTGAACATGCGAATGTCCGATCACTGAGGTCCATGGTAGTGTAGTAATGGACCAATCTAATTCTTATAGAATAGGCTGATGAACTATTCGCTATAGGCTGGAAACAATGCTTAAACTATATACTTAAAAGCATTTTTAGTTTTGGATTCAAAATTGAATTTATTTGCCTAATAAGGCCACGATTCCAAACATTTTCATTTGATATATCCCAAAGATTGAAGAACCAATATGTTGAAAACATTAAATCTATGCTAATCCTCACTAATTGAGGTTAGTATAGACTTAACTTAGGGTTGTTTTACAAAATCAGATTTTAGCACACATCAAACAACCATTATATGAATCATGTTATAGACTAAATAAGCAAGCATGATATCAAAAACTCAAGGCATAATTAAACACATATTATATGGCATTTTAACAAGCATTCGATGACCAAAACACAAGTAATGACACAAACAACATTTGACTATATATCTGGCATCATAAATCAAAGCAAAAGATGACAAAAATATCAAGACCAAAAATGCAAGCTGGCCAAATAAACATGGAGCAAGAAGCATGATTTTTAGTCGCCAGAATACCACAATAGCTCATTAACCACACAACCACATCAAACAAGCTCAAAGAAATGCATGAATCCTATAAGGTTCATGGTTATCATTAAAAGGCTTGCTAAATGGCATGAGAAATGAAATAGAAAAGCAAAAGATGTGAAAAAAGGTGAAGGAAATATACCAAAAATAAATTTTAAAAATTGCTTATCCTCATTTTTAATCTCTTAGCACCCCTTCCCTTTTTGCTTCGTTAGCCATCCAAAGCCAAAGAAATATTTTTGCTTTGCTACATGGCTAGCACCATAACTTTATTTGGTTATTTGCATTAACAGGTGGTGACTATAATATATGAGATTGGTGGTTATCGAATGAAAGAATGGTGGGGCTGATGATGGATGTTGCTAAGTTAGCATGTTAGAGAAAGGTTTTCTTTAGCCACTGATAATGTTTCTTTGGCCACTGATAATGGTGTGATTTTTTTAGCAGTTGGGATAATGATTTTTTTGGCTTGCAGCTATGGTATTTTGTTTGTCAAAATTATGAGTCATGGTGTACTTTTAATTTTTAATTAGTCAAAGTTCTAATACTTCAGTACCAATTAGTGACCAAAGTTCCAAAATATCCCTTGAATATCAAATTTTGCCATGAAATACCCCACCATCAAAGTAATTGGGCCTTTAAAAGATTTATTAACCCAACCTAGTAGGCCAAAATTAATTCAAATAATGGACATATAGGATCAAAATAATTTTAGTAAAGCTTATCAAGAAATTAAAATATTTAAAAAAGTGACCCAATACAATTAAATAAAATAGGCCCAAATAAAATAATGAAATATGCACGTGGGCCCTATTTTATTTAATATATATTTCTTATAAGGCTTGATTTTAAACTAAATAATTTATGGCCCAATACAATTAAAGAAAATAGACCTAAATAAACTAATTAACTATGCAAGTGAGCTCTATTTTATTGAATGTATATATTTTCTATAAGTCTTGGTCTTAAATTAAATAATATATAACCTAATATAATTAAATAAAATAGGCCCAAATAAAATAATTAAATATGAATGTGGCTCTATTTTATGTAATGAATTTTTTTTTGTAAGATTTAGCCTTAGTTAAGAATGATGAGGATTGGATATGAGCTTGTACATTCAGCTTTGATGATACCCTAAAATGCATGCATGAAGGCCCAGACAAAACTAGGTGTCTATAACTACCCCTTTTGGCTATTGTTGAGTATCAAGAATAAAGCAAAGACCGATAGACAATATTTTGTCCAAGGTGTGCATGATGCTATCTTATGTTATTGCGATGAAAAGACCAAGATTAATGTGACGCCAAGATGGGAACAATATTTTCACAGTGATTCCAATTTAAAAAATTTGATAAGTTTTATAGAGTTTAACCTTATTACTGCACATGTAGTTTCCTAGATTTAACCTTCAGACAGGCACCAGTAAGTATGGGCATTAACTTAATAGGCGTTTAACTCTTTATGGATTGAGGTGGTAGGTGTCAAACTCTCTATGGACTAACTCAATGGGTGTCTAGCTTTTCATGGACTGAGGTAAGTTGGCATCTAGCTCTTCGTGGATTGAGATGGGAAAGCATCCAGCTCTTTGTGAACTGAGGTATGTAGGCATCTAGCTTGTTATGGATTGAAAGAGGTTGAGTTTAAGGGGCTTACCTAGGGTTTCCAAGGTTTTTGGGATAATAGTTGATATCTATAGTTTTGTGCCTGTTTAGGATTTTTGAAGGCAGGAATCTATACCTGAAAATGGTAAGTAATTTCATGTATGATGCCCAAGGTTATAGATGCATGCTTGGATGATGTAGATGTGATGATTTATAAATCTATTAGGAAATTGGTTTTAGAGTTTTGAATTATCTTTCATCTTTGAGTTTTATTAGGTATCTTTTATTTTAAGGTTCGCCAACTTTATTCTCAAAGTGTTCATAAAGTTTTTTTTAAATGGTTAGGTTGTTTTTGAAGGTTGACTGGACCTGTATAAAGGTTCTTGAAATATATCAGCTTGTATCAGGGGCTAATAGACTTGGCAAGCTATTCTTGACATGACTGAAAGGATGCATCTAATAGTCTAAACTGATTGATAGGAATGTGGTTTGACTACAGGGTCAAAGATCATTGATTTGACTTTACCTTTTGGCTAAGGTTTATTTAAAGGCATCTTTGATCATGTTTTCAATAATGAAATGAAGTTTAAAGGGTATGTCTGTGATTCCAAAAACCATTCTTGGCTTTTTAAACCTGAGAAAATTTTCCTTTAAAATGTCATATTCTTCAAAGTAATACTAAGAAATCTCATTAGCAATTTTTGTATCAAGCATTATCAATTATATGACAAGCATAATGCAATATGGTATGCAGGTATGAAAAAGGATATTCAGGAAATGAAATGGCTATATTTCATTTTTGGAGAAAAAGAAATATAATTCATTTAACATTCTAGGATGTGCAAAAAAAGTTAAAGATGAACTTTTCTAAGCAATAGGCTCTTTTTAATTATAATGACATGAGTTTTTGACTGAGTACTTTTAGAGACTTCACTTAAATGACCAATTCTTTTAGTGTCAATGCTCTTTGAGGGAACTCTTGGATTAATTGCCCTAAGCTAAGGTAGACACCACTTTTTTTCTCTAAGATCAGGTAGAAATAAGTTTAAAATAGGATAAGTAGGTTGGGCCAAAATTTGGTATTCCGATGGAGGATGATTTTTAAGGTTAGTATTGATCTTAATTAGGTTCAGATAAAGGTAAGGTTGGGTTGCCTAAGCCACCTTTCTAGATTTTCATTCGAAGGACCTTTTTGGGCATAATACTTTTTAACAGAATCGAGTTGATAGGGTTAGGTAGGTTGTTGCCATCTATCTTGATTAAAATCAAAACTCGACTGAAGAAAGCTTACTTGACCATATAATGGCCTTCTTACTTTAAGGTCCATTTTCCTTGAGTATCTTTATGAATTAAGAGGATCTTTTTATGTACTAAGTCTCTTTCTCGAAACTAATAAGGATGGATTTTTTGTTATGAGCTCTTATCATACACTTCTAATACTTTTGTCCATGACAAATAGCTTTCACCCTCTTCTCATCGATAAAGTTAGCTTTTCCAAGCTGTGATTCCATCAAAACCTTGAGTGAAGGGATTTTGAATTTGATAGGCAATACTACCTTCATCTTGTAGACTAGGAAGAATATGGTAGCTCCAATAGAAGTCCAAACTACTATGCAATAGGCATACAACACTAAGGGTTGCTTCTTATGCCAATTTTTATAAGTTTCAGCCATTTTCTTGACTTCTTTTATTGTTTTTGTTGCCTGCTTTGACCTCTTCATTTATTTTTGGATGGTATGCCACTGAATTATGGTGCTTGATCTTAAACTAAGAGCACATTGTTTCCATCATTTTGTTGTTTAAGCTATACGCATTATCCGTGATGATTTGTTTGAGGGGTCCATATCAATAGACATGTTTCATTTCATAAACTTGCACACAACAGATCTAGTAATGTTGGAATATGAGAATGCTTTACCCATTGGTGAAATAATCAATGGCAACAAAAATGAAGCGAGGCCCATTCAAGCTTTAGGAATGATAGGTCCAATCATATCCATGCCCTACATAGAGAAAGGCCACAGAGTTATCATGACATGTAGGGGTGAAGGTGGTATGTGGATTTTGTCCATATAGATTTGGCACTAATGGCATTTTCAGGCATAGTCAATGCAATCATTTTCGAGTGTCAACTAGTAATATCCAGACCTTATGACTTGTTTTCCATTCTGTATCCATCAGCATGCGTACACATATTCCTTCATGGACCTCCTCTAGAAGTCTCTTAGCTTTAGGAGTGTCCACATATCGGAGTAATGTTTGATCTCAGCTTATACAAGATTTCACCATCCAAAATGAAACTTGAAAACATTCTTCAAATGGTTCATTTGTTAGTTTCTATAGCATTCTTTGGGTATTGCTAGTCTCTAATGTAATGAAGAATGTCATGGTACCATGATAGACTATCCCTTTATTCTTTTACCTTATGGTAGTTTGCAGGAGCTTTGTGAATACTCACCTAGATGGGTGTGACTTTTAACTCTCAGATTACTTTAAACATAAAGGCCAGGTTTGAGCATCTACAACTTGGTTGTCTTTTTATGGTAAATATTGGCATTGAATTATTGCTTTAGTTCATTGATTAGCCTATCATATTAGAATATATTAGCATGTTTTGTTTTCTATTCTTTTTTAAGTTGATAAATTACCAAGGCAGAGTCCCTACACACTTGTCAAGTTCTGATGCCCCTTTCTACGGCTGCTTGAAGCCTCAATACATATACCAAATATTCAGCTATGTTATTAGTGCAATCGAAGTTTAATCTGATAGTGAAAGGATAATAACCTCTATTTGGTGAGATCAAAATAGCCCTAATTTTATGCCCTAATTTGTTTGAGGCTTCATCAAAATACATTTTCCATGTTTGGTTGCAATGGATACCATTTTTTTCTTTGGATATGCACATTAGGTCCTCATCTAGGAATTCAAAATCTAATAATTCATAGTCCTTTTCGGCTCGGTTTGCCAAAAACTCAGCTATTGTGTTACCTTTGATGGTTTTCTAGCTCACGTAAATGATGTCATATTCAGAGAGTAAGACTTGCCATCAGACCAATTTGCCTAACAAAGCAGAGCCTAGCACAGGTATTTGATAAGATTTAATTTGACGATCAGCCATTTGGTGTGATATAACATGTATTACTTTAAGCTCTGAGCCATCCAAGCTAGAGCACAATAAAACATCTTGATTGCAAAGTAGTTATATTCATATTCTGTGAATTTCTTACTTTGATGGTAGATGGTACACAGCCCGTAGACTTGTCAAAAACTGATGAGTATAAGATTAGTGATCGATCAGGCATTGGCAGTATAAGCACTAGCAGGCTTAATAGGTAAGATTTGACCTCATCAAAAGCTTGTTGGCATTCATCATTGGATCCACCATGGTTCTATTCTTAGAGTAGGCAAAAGATTGAATTCCATTTATCGATTAGCTATGATATGAATCTGGCTATAGTTCAGTCTCCTAAGAAAACTCTTTACTTTTTTTAGTACAAGATGGTGGGAGGTTTTGAATAGCTTTTACCTTATCGCATTGACTTCAATTCCTCATTCACTCACAATGAAGCCTAATAGCTTGCTGGAGGTAACATCAAAGGTGCACTTTGTCAGATTTAGTTTAAGTTAATATTTATGCAACTGTTTGAAGAGCAATCTCTTTTGAGGATTTGGCAATCATATCATCCACATAAACCTCTATATCTTTGTGCATGAGGTCATGGAATAATGTCACCATTGCTCTTTGTTAAGTTGCCCGGCATTCTTAAGTTTAAAAGGCATAACCACTTAGCAAAAATTCCCTGACATGGTCACAAAAAAGTTTTCTCTATGTTTTCAGGTGCAATTTTAATTTGATTGTAGCTCAAAAATCCCTTCATGAAGAAAAATAGGGAATTTTTAGTGGTATTATCTATTAGGGTATCAATGTGAAGTAAAGAGAAATTATCTTTACGGCTAGCTTAGTTTAAGTCGCTATAGTCTATGCACATCCACACCTTACCATCCTTTTTAGGGATCGAGATAATATTGGCTACCCATTTGGGATACTTGGCTACTTCAAGAAATCCTATGTTAAATTGCTTCTTCACTCATTCTTTAATCTTCAAAAGCATCTTTAATTTTGTTCTTCTAAGTTTTTATTGTACTAGTTTGCACTTGGGTTTTAAGGGAAGTCTGTGAACTACTAAGTTAGTGTATGGCTCAAGCATGTCTTGGTAGGACTAGGCAAATACATCCTGGTATTCTTGGAAAAGATTAATCACTTTGGTTCAGGTTAATAGGTTTATAGAGGTTCCTCTCTTGACCTCTTTTTTATCTTCCTTTGTCCAAAGGTTTATGGTTTTAATAGGCTACTCATGTTGCAAGATTCGTTTCTTTTCTTGTTTAATTAGTCTCAACAAATCAGGCAACATGGTGCTTTACTAAAAATCCCCTTCAGATTTGACCTCACTATTGTAGATTGATTGCTCAAAATTGATTTTCGAAGTCTTAGGATTAACATTCATGTCATTTTCATTTGTGTGCCTGAAAATATAAAGAAGAAAAGCAGTGGAGAAATATGCAAAGAGAAGAGAGAAACTCTAAGGATTTGGCAAAAAAAAGTGAGGATGGACATAAGAGATGAAATGCAAAATGCTTAGTCATTTTTTTTAATAATACTTAATAAAAGTATGCTCATACAAAGGATTCTATGATGCTCTTGGTCAGAAACATGTAGGTTTAGTTCGTAGCATTACTTCAAACTAGATCCAAACAGTATAAAAATCTCTATTTAGGTCTAAATGCTTGGAATGAATCTTAGAGTGCACAAACCAATCTCATGGAAGTTTTTGGTTCATCGATTATGTTGACAAAGAAATCTCTGAACGCCTTTCTCAAAATAACCATTACATTGCCAGAGCCAACAATTTTTTCCTAATTTGAATTCATATGTCCTCTTGAACAAAAAATTTCTTGTGGTCGTGGCAATACTATTGGTTCTTATTCCAGATCTTGAACCTTTTAAATGGGCCATTTTCTTTTCCTATGCCTTTGGAGTGTGTTTCTTTTGTTGGTGGGTGTTAGGCTTAAACCCCATAATTCTCTTGTCAATTTGGTGGGTGACTTTCAAAGTTTTGGACATCCTTTGTTCATGTTTTCCTAGTCTCTTTCTGGCTCGAGTACCTTTGTCAACATTTTTGGATGCTTTTTGACAGATAAGGCTCAACCATAGGCAAACTTTTTTGACATAACTGGCACTAACAAACTCAAACGATTGGAAAATGGATTCCTATATATTCTCATCGGGCTCAATATAAGAGGCATCCATGGAAGTGGTGGCAATAATATCTTTCTTGCCACCAATGCTAACAACTTCATTTTCTATGATGAAATTTAACTTTTGGTTAGTGTAGACAGTACTACCCCCACAGAATGGATCTAAGGTCTCCCTATCCCAACATAACCCAGATATAAATCTTAAGCAGCCTGACTTAAAATGGCAGGGCTACACATTGTTCCTATATATATCTATATAACATTATTTTTCTTTTATCTGAGGAGCCATATATTATTATCTTTCTTATTTTTTGTGCCTAAAGGCTGAGTTGTCCAGATGAGTCACTCACTCGAATCAACTCTAAATAGTCATTACAAAATGACCACTTATCTAGAGTCACCATCAATCTTATTTTGGATAGGTGAGATTGGTCACCTGCTACAGTTTGCATTTCAAGGGTTTTGTAACCCATAAAAACAAACTTTTAAGTCTACGCTTATATCAGAGATAGCTTGAAAAGGTCTAGCAGTTAGTTACAGTCACAAATAAGGATTGACCTTCTTGTGATACCTGGCAATCAGTACCTAGGAATCATGTGATAACATAAATTTTGATCTTTATTCAATTTTAATATTTGATATTTAATAATAATTCCCACATGTCAAAATTTTCGCAAAATAAATTTATTATTTCGTACAAGAAAATTAGGTTTTTAATATTTTTAACATCAAAATATCTTTAGCACCCATCTAAAAGACCAGAAGAACATGAAAATTTTTATCATTCTTTTTCATACCCTGCTAGAGAGTCTTTGGAATACTAAAGGTTTTAAAAATCAAAATATCTTTAGTACTCCACTAGAAGGCCAAATAAATACAAAAGGTGTTATTTTTTTGAAATTTGAAAAATCTCGATTTTCATTGATATCTCATTGTTAAAATGATCCATAGAAACTCTCTCATATGCTGGAGAAATCTGATGTACTATTTTAATTCGAAAGCATTGCCTTAATTTGCAAAAATTCCCATTTTATCAATAATATTAATAAATTTGTCCTAAGACTCGATTTTGACTACACATACAAAACCTCTATAGACTATGATTTAGTCAAAATAACCAACATATCCCCTAAAGTACACCTCTGGCTTAAAAGTATCTTGGTGACCCTAAATGACTTGATATAAAATAAATTAATAAAATGCCCCTAAAGAGTACTTTTGACGTAGAAATATCTCGATACCCTAGAAGATTCTAAAACTATATAAGCAAATGAACCTATTCCTATCATACATTTTCAATGTAGAAGTATCATGGTAATCACATTGGACTTGGTTCTAACATAAGTTACTAAAATATCCCTAAGGTCTACCTTTAACGTAGAAGTGTCCTGGCAAGCTAAAGGACTCAATAACTCTATAAAAGGATGGACCTATCCTTCTTATGCACCTTTGACATATATGTATCCCAGTGACTATAAAGGACTCGATTTTAGGAAAAATTACTAAAATATCCCTAAGATCTACTTTGACAAAGAAGTATCCTAGTAACCTTAAAGGATTCAGTAACTTGATAAAAAGATAAACCTATCCATATTATGAACTTTCGACATAGAAGTATCGTAGTGATCATAAAGGACTTGGTTTTAGGTTAAATTACTAAAATGCCCTTAAGGTGTACCTTCAATATATAAGTATCCTAGTAACCTAAAGCACTTGGTGACATCATATATAGGTGAACCTATTCCTACTATACACCTTCGACATATAAGTATTGCAGTGATCACATAGGACTTAGTTCTAATGAAATTAGTAAGATACCCCTAAGGTGTACCTTCGACATAAAAGTATCTCGATAACCTAGAGGACCCAAAAATGGCATGAAATGGCAATTATACTCGCCATGGGTAATATAGCATGAAGATTGACCTAAATTTCGCAAATTGCTAATAGGTCCTTAATCTTTGAAAATTACATTTCATATCTCCACCAAAAAACTAAAAGAATACGAAAAGTTTTAATATTTTATACACTCCTTTAGAAGACTGAATGAATGTTAGAATGTTCTTAAAATGTCAAAAAAATCATATGAACCCTAAAATGCAAAATTTTTCTAAATGAACCCTAAACTTTGCAAACATTACAATTTAGCACCTATACAAAATAAACACATTATTAAACACAAAATTCATCATAAAAATTATAGAAATTATGTCAAAAATCATATAATCGAATCGGCTATGCACCTATGGCCTTGGAACGAAAATTTGTAATTTTGCAAATTTGTCTCTTTTTCAAAAATTACAAGATGACTCCAAAATATAACAATGCATAAAACACACTCAGATATGTTAAACCAAGCATTAAAACAATTGTAAAAATGTCTACAAGCAATCGGCCAAGCATAGATGGCCTTGAAAAAAAATTTTGCAATTCTTACAATTTAGCCCTTAATATTTTCATATTTACAAAATAAGCTAAATAAAATTAAAAACATCACAAACAAGTCCCCTAGATGGTTTGACTAGCATGATATTTCAACAAAATATAATTTTTGTATCACATATTTTCATAAAAATTAATATGCATACATGTTATAATTTTTACCATCAATAAATAAACATAAAAACATAATAAATAATGAATAAATCCTTATACAAATCAACATTAGAATATTAAGAAAAATAACACAAACATATATACATGAAAGTAACAATATGTATATCAACAAACACAAATAATCTTAATAAAAATCAAACTATTTCTAATAAAAAATTAACTAAAACAACAAAATTAAAAGCTTTAATCATAGCCATCATACTTGGCCTTTCAACCTGAATCAAAATGCATGAGCACAAGTATTCATTAGGCTCATTAAAAGGAAGAATCAAACAAGAAATGAACAAAAATTAAAGATTTTACAAGAAAAATACCTTAACAAAGCTTGAAAATTCAATTATTTTAGTGTTTTCTTCTTTTTTTCTTCCTAAGACCCAAAGACTTCAAATGATGGAAATCATCCCCTATTTATAGGGATGGAGGTCGGCCAAGGCTTCCAAGAAAAAGCCTTGGCTGAATGGCTCCTAGGAAATTCTAGGATTTTTTCTTTTTTCTTTTTTATTTAATATTTATTTCATTTACTTTGATTTTTTACATCTTGATTTGATTTAAATCAATTACTTTTGTCATTTTATGAATTGCATCATTAATGAAATCATCAACTATGGAAATATGTAGGAGAAAGAATTTAATTTGAACAAAAAACAAATTATAGGGACTAAATTATAACAAATTAAAAATTATGTATTCAAAGAATAAAATTTTATAAATAGATTTAGTTAATAATTTAATCAAAATAAGGTTCTTGGACATGTTAAACAAACAAAGGTCATTGGGCCTTTTAGAAAATTAATAAACATATCAGGCTTATTGGAAAAATTAAATGGAAAAAAATTAATAAATTTTTAGAAAATTAATAAAGCCCATGAAAATGGAAAAAAAATAAATTTTGGCCCGATAAAGATAAATTCAATAAAATTTTCATAAAAAATTCAAAAAAGCTTTTTTTTTAAAATTTTATGTGTAAGAAAAAAGCAATTAAAAATTTCAAACTCATAAACTTCTACAAGCAAAAACCTTTTTCTGATGAAAATTGTCATTTGGAAAAAATATAAAACTCATAAAATAAATTGAAATTTTAAAAATTAATTTAATATGAATTTGATGAAAATATTTGAAGGATTTTAAAAATTATAAACTCAAAATCTTCTCAAAAAATTTATGGAGTAGAAAACTCTGTATCTTGAAATGAGAAAACTCTATAAAAAGAAAACTCATAAAATAAATTAAATTTTGACAAACTAATTTAATATAAATTTAACTATAATATTTGAAGAATTTTAAAAATTATAAACTTAGAAAAATCTTCCTGGAAGAATTTATAGAGTAGAAAACTCTATATTTTGGAAATGAAAAAATTTCAAAAATATGTTTGAATTTTATAAAAATGGATTTTGTTTAATTCATTCATAAAAATAGTTATTTATAAAAATAATAAATATGAAGACTTAAAACTTGAAAAATTTTTATCAAAAAGAATTTCACGAGTATAATACTGATATTATTGCAAAAAAATTCAAAACTAGTTACTAAAATGGATAACTTAACAACTTGTGCTATAAAATGCTAATAAAATTTTTCCTTGAATATTTCTAATTTCTCAGAGTGAGTATCGAATAAATACAACAATGGTATCAGAAAAATATAAAATGGTAAAATTTTCAAATTTTACGAAAAATTCTAAAAAAATTTCCTAAAAATGGGAAATTTGACCATAATAACATCCACATAAATAAATTTTAAAAGCTCATAGGTATAAACATAAAAGCTAATTATTTACCTTAATATCTATCTTTTTTATTTGAGATTTGTTATGTATGACCCCTAAAATGGCATTTTTTCTGTCTCGTGCATATGCAACCATTTAGATATGATTGAATCGGTCTTGAAAATGTTCATCCCACTTGAAGGAAGTTTATCTTTATCAGGCAATCATTAAGTTCTTGGTCTTAGATATTTTTAGATTGTCAAGGAAAGGGCTCGGACAAAATTAAGTGTATAAGGCTATCCTTTTTAGGTTGTTGCTAAGAATCAGGAATAGGGCAAAAACTAAATAGACATAATTTTGTTTGGGCCATATAAGCTTTTTTTCTTCTTTTTATAAATATACACCTACTACATTGAAAAAACAAAAAAAATCTTGTCGATTAGTTTGCTTAACCGAACAAAGTTGCATTAAATCCTACTTCACCTACCTTACGATAGGATTGCATGAAAAAGATATCTTTCAAAGCCTTCTACACCTACCTAAAATAGGATTGCATGGAAACACGATAAATTTCTTCAAAACCTTCTTAACCTACACCATAAGATCACGTAAAGAGGTGATAGATTTCTTTGAAGCGTTCTTCACTTACTTGACAATAGGATCACATGAAGAGGCGATAAAAATCTACCAAAGCTTTGAAAATTAAGTCTTCTTTACCTACCTAACAATAGGATCGCATAAAAAGGCAATAGATTTCTTTAAAGCCATCTTCGCCTACCTAATAATAGGATTACGTGAAGAAGAAATCCTTCAAAGCCTTTTTCACTTACCTGACATAAGATTGCATGAAATGGCCATAAAAACTCTTTGGAATACTTCAAATATCACTATGGAAGACTTAAAAAGTTTTTTTAAGTGCTTCGAATATCACCATCAAAGCTTTAAAAGCCTTCTTCATTTACCTAACATACGATCACATGAAGAAGGTAGCTTTTCTTACCTACCTGACACAAGATTGCATGAAGAGGCAATTTTTTTTCAAAGCCTTTTTCACTTACCTAACATAAGCTCACGTGAAGAGGTGATAAAAACTTTTTGGAATGCTTCGAATATCACCATCGAAGAGCCAAAAACTTTTTTTGAGTGCTTCAAATATCACCATAAAAGCTTTGAAAACATTTTTCCAAATGAAAATGTCTAAATGCCTCAAATGTCACCATCGAAGCCTTACCAATTTTTTGAATGAAAACCTCTAAATGCTTCAAGTATCTTTGAAAACTCTTATGGATGCTTCATACATCACCATCAAAGTTTTTGAAAGCTTTCTTCACTTACTTGACAATAGGATCATGTGAAGAGGCAATAGATTTTTTACAATGACTTCTTTACTTACCTGACAATAGGATCATGTAAAGAGGTGATAGAAATCTATTTGCACTTTAAAAATTCTTTTAAATGCTTCAAATATCACCATTAAAGCTTTGAAAATTCTTTTGAATGCTTCAAATATCACCATCAAAGCTTTAGAGATAATATATAATTATTCTATGATTAATGTAATTATAATTATTGAAGTACATAATGATTCTAAAGATATAACATTGTTTGCAAAAATCAAATAAGGAAAATGTGAAGATTGCTATTGTTGAGAATGATGCAAACGTATGTGGAATGATGTAAATGCAAATACCAATGAAAAAATAGATGCATGAAAATTGATGCAGATTCTAAGACCACCTAAATTTTGCAAATAATCATAAATTGATACGAATATGAAATATCAAATAAAGCATGTATAATGGGTATGTGGAAATTGATACTCTATTATCCTCTCAAGCCCTAAGAAAGATCATTTCTATTTTTAATTTATTTACAACATCTTGCCTCAATGAATTCACAATTTTATCTCATTTTTCTTTTTCATTGGCCAGTTATTGTTTTTATTCGAGCCTTTTAACTAGAAAGACCCCTGACACACCTTTTCAAAATTTTTTTATTCAAAAAAATGTATTTTGCTCGAAACTTAAGGGTTAAAAGCATGTGATGTTCAAATCTTTTGAATACTAATGATCTTTTGTTGAAAAATTTTCTAAATGATAATTTACCTTTCTCAAAATAGGTTAAAGAGCTTAAAAAAATTTAGGCTAGCCTAAAAATTTCAAGGATAATAGGACACATGCTGTATTTTCCTAGGCATGAATAGATCAGGTCACGTGAACTATGAATTTCTTTGAAAATGAAACAAATTTGATATTCCTTTAAGTTTCTTAACTATTAGCACTTTGATACGTACCAAAACTAGCTATAAAGGATTTAGGAACAAAAAGGTTAAATTCGAAAAGGGATGGATTTAATTTTCGTCCTTAATTTCTCTAATTGTGAAATAACCACTTAAGGTGGTTAGGAATTTTTTGACACCTCTAAATTTCTTCAAAAATGGTTTGTCCCGACAAAATTTTTGTAATTTTCATAGGTGATATCAACTATTTTTCCTTGTTTCACTTTAGACTATTTATTTCTGGGTTTTCACCCAAGAGCTTTATTTCTTTTCAAAATTTTCTCTTTTTCTTTTGTTTTCTTCTTTTTCACTTTCTTTTTTTTATTGCCCCATCATGTTATTGAGGACTCAAAAATCTTCCAAAAAAATGAATTTTCAAAAAGCTTCCTAGAAATGGCTCGATAGCTCAAATTGTTGGGATTGATCAAAATAAATTTATAGGTACATAACATAAGACATTGTTTAGGGTTTAGAAAGAAAGGATAAATAAGCATAAATCTCGTGTTTAAAGTAGTTGAACTAGGGATCATTTTCCTTCAAAGGGAATTGAATGCAACATGTCCTTTAAAATGAATAAATCTTTATTTCTTTATCTTTTTCTACATTTTCATTTTTCATTTTTTTATTTCTTCATCATGTTTTTCTTCGTTCTTCATTTTGAATATTTGAACTTTCTTTACTTTTGAGGATTTTCATTGTAACAACTTTAGAACAAAATTTGCTTTTTTTGATCTTGAAGCTTTGCTTCCCTTGCCTCCCAGTAGAAGGTGATCCTTGATTAGCATTTAATGAAAAAGAAATTATCAAGCTCAAAGTGGACTACAAAGGGAATAATTGTTGCTTTTACAAAAGGATAGAGAAAGATTGCCATTTATCATTTCAAGCATTGCCATTTATTATTTCAAGCAAAGCCATTTAAATTATAAAGCTTTTGCTAGAAAAATATGATAGTTTTCTCTTTTTGAAATCATTTTGAGTATCTTAACAACATGATGTTGCACTTAATTTTTGGATTTTCTTCTTCCTTTTTTTTTTCCAAAAATTCATGTACATATTCTCTTTTATTATATCACCAACAAGAAATCAGTAAATGCAAGGATTCGCATATGCAAGGACAATTCTATGCTTGATTCTTTAAAGCTTTAAATGATGGGGTTAGAGTATATTTAAAGTGATTAGAAAAAAAAAAGCAAGGCTCAAAAAGGTTTTGTTAAAAGCATAGAAGCAATTTTGTCCTATTATCCAACCCCAAAACATAGGTAATGAGTGATTTCCAAGGAATGGTCACAAAATTTCATGTTTTAAGAAACTAAAAAAATGAAGATTTAGGCACAATCTTGGTCCACATCTACCTACAACTATTAGATTGCTTGAAAGGACATTTCATTTCTTTGATCTTCAAAGAAACTTATAAATTCTTGAAAACATCATTCTATCACTCTTTACCTAGGAAATCATGGTTTAGGAATTCAAAGTATTGGTTTTTGTTAATGATCTTGGTTTATTTCTAGAAGGGTATAAGCTCATTTTCAACATTATCATTAGTAATCTCAAGATTTTTCATTATCATACTTTGAAAATATTTGCTTTTTTTTTTAAACATTATTATCTCTTCAAAACATTTAACATGCATGCTTTACAAGATAATGTTGATTAAATAATGGTTGCACAGGTCATTATGACATGTATATATTTTTTAAAAACTCAATTATTCTTAATGCTTACCTCTTGCTATTATACCTTCTAATGACATTTGGTTTTCCCCTCTTCAAGCTCAACTTTTTAGCGTTGATAAGATTTCAAACTTTGTACTTAAGAGTGGGGTAATTTTTTGTAGAATAACTTGGATTACCATAATGATAATTACAACATTGGTTGACATCTTAATAATTAGGATATGGGAGTTTGAGAGGCTCAATTCGAATTTGAGTCAAGAGGTGATTCTTGATAAGCTTAGGTAAAAGCTCGAAATAAGACATAAGGGTCTGCTTAACCCGATTCAAATTCTGCTTTTTTATCTGCTTTAACTAGTTTTTTGAGCACCTAGCTTATGCATATATGTGAAAGTCGGTGTAACTATAGGCATTGGTTGTGAGGGATCATCGGATGCACTGGATGTATTATTCATTATAGGATAAGAGGGCTCATAAGGATGACTCCAATATTGATGAGGATTCATAAGTGGCTGATTCATCTAAAGATAGCTTGGATTTCTTTTTCTTTTTCAAAAGTTTTTCTCTTTTCTACCATAGGTGCATCATTAACATGTATCTTTCCCTTTTTGATGGCATTCTCAATCATTTCACCTTAGGTCACTATATCAGCAAAATTTCTTGTAGCACTTCCCATAGGTTGATCAAAAAACAGATTTGATAAGGTAGTTACATGATAAAGATACTATCATTTTTTTACAAAGAAGGCTGTACTTGGGTTGCTACATCCCTCTATCTCTGGGCGTACTGTGTGAATGTTTCTCTTGATTTCTTTTTAATATTCTAAAGAAATAATCAGTCCAATGCCTAATCTGACATATGCTTATTCTACTAAAAAAAGCATTGGCCAAGTATTTCCAACATTATACTTGACTCCTATTCAAATCATTTTCCATCTTAACCTACCCTAATAAGCTTCTTGAAAATAGTGAATGAGAAGCTTGTCATTCTGTGTGTGCCTGATCATTTTTCTAATTTACATTTTGATGTGAGCCTGTAGAAAAGTGATGCCACTAAACTTTTCAAAGATTGGTATCTTAAACTTAGAAGGCAGAGTTAGATCTAATACCAAACTCAACTTGTCTATATTGATATACCAAAATACCCTCCTCCTTCGACTGCTTTGAGCCTCTTTTCAAGGAGCTCATATTTTTCTTTACTATTCTTAAGTTTAACCCTTTTTTCGAGTCCTATGCTTAACATTTTCTTGCTCTACATGCCCAGCAACATTTGCACCCATTGGATTGTTCAAAGTAGAATTCGATCTCACACCTATTGCCCCTTATTGAGCATTAGGGTCAGTAAAAGTATGCATTATAGGACTTGCTCCCATAGGTTAGGTTCATTGAGGAAATTGCCTTTCTACCCCGGATAAGCCAACAACAATAGTAAGAAGATTACCTTGGTTTCTTGGATTCTCATTTTCAACCTCTTTCTCTCTAGCCATCACTTGTTTCATCAGCCTAGAGATTTATGTTTGCATCTTCTTTCATCATTTCATTATAGTCTTTTGGGCTTCTCAATCATTTTTCTCCATCTTTTGTAAGCGTATGGAGTGATATTTGATTATCCTAATACTCCTAGTTTAAAAGAAATAAATTCCTTTAAATAACTCGTAAACATGAGTGAGCCTTCATTTTGCCCCCTTGACATGCAGGTTATGAATGTATGTATGTATGAATGCACATATATGAATAGGTACAAGAACGAAATTAATGTAATATCAAAGAAAAATGTGTCAACAAATATATACAAAAGGCCTATCATCAAAGATACCATCCCAAAATAAAATTAAGGTATTATGGTGCCTTAAAGAAAAATTATTAATGTTATTGTAGAAGACATAATATTCATTCATTATTTCCTCATGTATTTATTATGGTACAACAATATACAAAAAGAACCAATAACAATAATAAATAAATGATAAATAAATTAGCCTAGATAAATAACAAAAGAATTAATAAGAAGATAGATAAAAGTTGCCCTAAGTAAATTTATTAAGGCATTATGACATCTATCAAGGCAAATGAAAAGGCTTGTTATTAGCTATGACCTTTGAACATCATCATCTACCCTACACATCTAAACCATGTAGTTAAAGCCATAAATATGACTTGCTAGGCAAAATAAGTAATCAAGTTACTAGCAACAATGTTCGTTCATCATCACTTAACATCTGCATTGAAATAATGATAACAACTTCTAAGGTGCAACAAAGGTCTTACCATAGACGATGATTTTCAATTATCATCACATGGTTTACATGTTTAGAATGTAAAATAAAAAGAAAACGATAAGAAATGTTTCCCCATGAGTACCTAATTTGGTACCCTTTAGAATGAGGTATGGCTCTAATTGGGTAAGGCCTTTACGGTTCATTACATAAAATTTGCGTTAGACATGTAAGTAGGTTCTCGAATTGTTCCCCGAGTCCAAAAAAAAAACTAACGAGGTACCCTATTCCTTATCCATTGTTAGTTTATGTCAGAAAGGGTTCAATTCAAGTAAGAGTATTTTTTATACCTATAATGAGGCTAACACCTTAGGCAGGAGTAGGAATTTACACCTAGTAAGATTTTCACTGGTGCAGTCAGAGGCTAACACCTCTTCATATTCTCTTAAAATATAAGGTACTTATGCCCCCTAGATACTTGGAGGAGAATCTAATGCACATGCATGTGCACAGTGTATAGGGGGAACAACTTACCTTTTATGACTCAAATGTTTTTAAAAATAATAAAAAATCCTATCCTAAATGCCCTATTAAATAATACTACAAAGAAAACAAAAAATTTAGTTAAAAATATATACCAAAATTTCCATAAAATACAAGTCTTTGTGAAACAAATCAGGAATTATAGTTAAATACAAATTGAAACCAAATTAATCAAAATTTATTTAACACATGAATAATTTTAGGCTTCACTCTTTAACTTGTCCCCAATGGAGTCACCAAGCTATCACAACATGGATCGAATATGAAACTTGACCAGCCTAACTTAAAATGGTAGGTGTACCACTTGTTCTTATATATATCTGTATATCATTAATTTTCTTTTATTTGAGGGGCCATATATTATTATCTTTCTTATTTTTTGTGTCTGAGGGCTGAGTTGTCAAGATAAATCACTTACTCAACTTAACTCCACAGTCGTTACCAAACAACCATTTATCTAAGCCACCACCAATTTTATTTTGTCCAGCTAAGATTGGTCACCGATTGGTGTTACCACTTCGAGGGTTACGAAACCCATAAAAACAAACTCCAAAGTTTGGGCTTATACCAAAGATTGTATAAAAGGGTCTGTGAGTTGGTTACAATCACAAGTAAGTATAGCCCTTCTCATGATGCTCGGTAATTAGAAGCTATTAATCATGTGTTAATGTAAATTTTGATCTTTATTCAATTTCAATATTCGATATTTAATTATAATTCCCACATGTCAAAATTTTCATAAAAGAAATTTATTATTCCGTATAAGAAAATCAGGTTTCTAATATTTTTGAAAATCAAAATATCTTTCCCATTCTCTTGAAAGACTAGAAGAACATGAAGGTTCTTATCATTCTCTTTCATACCCAGCTAGAGAGCTAGTGGAATACAAAAGGTTATAAAAATCGAAATATCTTTTATATGCCACTAGAAGGCTTTACAAAAGGTTTTAATTTTTTGAAATTAAAAAAATCTTGATTTTGATTTGAGAAGGACATGTCATTATTTTAATAATCCATAAAACCTCCCTCATATGCTGAGAGAAACCCTATGTGCTATTTTAATATCTGAGACATTAATTTGCAAAAATTTTCAATAGTATTGATAAAATTTATCTTAAAACTCTGCTTCAACTACACATGTGGAACCTCTATGAACTCTGATTCAATCAAAATAACCAACATGTCCCCTAAAGTATACCTTTGACTTAGAGTATCTTGGTGACCCTATAACATTTGATTCTAAAATAAATTAATGAAATCTTCCTAAGGAGTACCTTTAATATAGAAATATCCTAGTACCTTAAAAGATTCTAAAACTATATAAAGAAATAAACCTATTCCTACTATACATCTTTGATGGAAAAGTATCTCACAGATCACATAGGACTTAATTCTAGTATAAATTACTGAAAAATCCCTAAGATCTACATTTGACGTAGAAGTATCTTGGTAAGCCTGAAGGACTCAATAACTCTATAAAAAGATGAACCTATCCCTATTATTCACCTTTGACATATATGTAGCCTGGTGACTATAAGGGATTTGGTTCTAAAAAAAATTTCTAAAATGTCCCTAAGGTCTACCTTTGACATAAAAGTATCTAGGTAACCTTAAAAAACTCAATAACTTCATAAAAAGAACATTTCCCAATTATGCACCTTCGACATAGAACTATCTCGGTGATCATAAAGGCCTTAATTCTAGGGTAAGCTACTAAAATACCCCAAGATGTACCTTCGGCATAGAAGTATCTCGGTCACCTAAAGGTCTTGGTGACATCATAGAAAGATGAACCTATTCCTACTATACACCTTTAACATACTAAGTATCCTAGTGATCACATAAGACTTGGTTCAAAAGAAATTACTAAAATACCTCTAAAGTGTACCTTTAACATAAAATTATCTCGATAACCTAGAGTACCTGAAAATGATATAAAATGACAATTATACCCTCATTGGGTAATTTAGACATCAAGATTGACGTAAATGCGCAAATTGCTAATAGGTTTCTAATACTTAAAAATTACATTTCATACCTCCATCGAAAAATGAGAGGAATACAAAAAGTTTTAATTTTTTTACACCCCTTTGGAGGACCAAAGGAATGTTACAAATATTTTAAAATGTCAAAAACATCACACGAACCCTAAAATGAAATTTTTTCTAAATGATACCTAAACTTTGTCAAACTTTGCAATTTAGTCCCTATACAAAATAAACACAAAATTAAACACAAAATTCATCACGAAAATTATAAAAATTATGTCATAAATCAAATAATCAAATCGGCCAAGCACCTATGTCCTTGGAACGAAAATTTTACAATTTTGCAAATAAGTCCCTAAACTTTTTTAAAATTACAAACTGAACCCAAAACGATAAAAATGCATAAAACACATTCAAATATGTTAAACTAAGCATAAAAACACTTCTAAAGATGTCCAAAAGCAATCAGCTTAGCATTGTTGGCCTTGAAAATTTTTTTTTAATTTTTGCAATTTAGCCCCTAATATTTCCATATTTACAGAGTAAGCTAAATAAAATAAAAACATCACAAACAAGCCACCTATATGGTCTGACCTACATGATATTTCAGCAAAAAGCAATTTTTTTCATCACATATTTTCATAAATATTAATATACATACATGTTATAAATTTTACCAATCATAAAGAAACATAAAAATGTTATAAAATAGTGAATAAATTCATATATAAATCAACATGAAAAATATTAAGAAAAATAACACAAACATATATACATGAAAATAACAATATGCATATGAACAAACACAAAATAATCTCGATAAAAATCAAACTACTTCTAATAAAAAATTGACTAAAACAACAAAATCAAAAACTTTAATCATAGCCATCATACTTAGCCTTTCAACATATCAAAATTCATAAGCATAATAATTTATTAAGCTCATTAAAAGGAAGAATTAAACAAGAAATGAAAAAATTGAGAATTTTACAAGAAAAATACGTTAGAAAAGCTTGAAAGTTCATGTATTTTAGTTTTTTTTTTTTTCATTTTTTCTTCCTAAAACCTAAGGACTTCAATGATGGAAACTAGGGGATGGAGGTCAACCAAGGCTTCCAAGAAAAAGCCTTGGCTGAATGGTTTCTAAAAAATTCTAGGATTTTTTAATTTTTATTTAATATTTATTTCATTTACTTTGATTTTTTATATCTTGATTTGATTTAAATTAATTATTTTTGTCATTTGTGAATTGCATCATGCAAGACATCATCAACCGTTAAAATATAAAAAAGAAATAATTTAATTTAAACAAAAAGAAAATTATAAGGACTAAATCATAAGAAATTAAAAATTACATATTGAAAGAATAAAATTTTAAAAAATAGATTTAATTAATAATTTAATTAAAATAAGATTCTTAGACATATTAAAAACAAAAATAGGTTTATTACGCCTTTCAAAAAATTAAAGGCTTATCGGACCTATTAGAAAAATTAATGTGTTTTACAGCTCGTGAAAAATAAATTTTGGCCTATTAAAAGAAAAATCAATAAAATTTCCATATAAAAATTCACAAAAGAATTTTTGAAAAATTTTAGGCAAAAACCCTTTTGGAAAAAAAATTATCATTGGGAAAAAATATAGAACTCATAAAATAAATTTAATTCTTCAAAAATTAATTTAATATGGATTTAATAAAAATATTTGAAGAGTTTTAAAAATTATAAACTCATAAAAATCCTTCTGAAAAATTTACAATGTAGAAAACTCTATATCTTAAAATAAAAAAAAATTCTAAAAAAGATCATAAAATATATTGAATTTTGAAATACTTATTTAATATGAATTTAACAATAATATTTGAAGAATTTTAAAAATTATAAACTCAAAAAAATTTCCTCAAAAACTTATGGAGTAGAAAACTACATATTTTGGAAACGAAAAAAATTCAAAAATATGTTTTAATTTTATAAAAATGGATTTTATTCAACAAATTAATCAAAATATTTATTTATAAAAATAATAAATGTGAAAATTTAAAATCCAGAATAATCTTTATCAGAAAGAATTTCACAGGTATGATACTCATAATATTGTGAAAAATTCAAAATTAGTTACTAAAATGGACAACTTGATACATTGTGGCATAAAATGCCAATACAAAATTTCCTTCAATATTTCTAATTTTTCAAAGTGAGTATTAACATAAATACCACACTAGTATCAGTAAAAATATATGAAAATTAATTTTTCAAATTTTACAAGAAAATTTTTGAAAAAGTTTTTTTTTTTAAAATTTGACTGTAATAACATTCACAAAATAAATTTTAAAATTTCACAAGTATAAAGTTAAAAACTAATTATTTATCTTAATATATATCTTTTTTATCTGAGATTTGTTATGTACAACTTTTTAAATGGCGATTTTTTTGTCACATGTATATGCAACCATTTAGATATGATCAAATTAGCCTTGAAAATGGTCATCCCACCTGAAGGAAGTTTATCTTTATAGGGCAATTGTTAAGTTGGTGTCGACTATTTCTGGATTGTTAAGGAAGGGGCCCAAACAAAATTAGGTGTCTACACTCCCCAACAAGCAATTGAATGATGGAGTAATATCCATCACATGCAAATCCACTTCATATGTGCATGGCTCTATTTGAAGGGGGATAGTGATGTTCCCAGCAACCTCTTTACCTGTTCCATCGAATACTCGTACCACTACGTGGCTATGCTTGATATGAGAAATGTTAATAGGAAGTTTATTTAGGCACATCAAAGGCATTACATTTATGGTTGACCCATTAAGGATGAGAACTTTTGGCAACATGGTTCCCTTAGATTAAGTGGTGATATAGAGAGCTTTATAGCTCCCCTACCTCCATAAGGTATTTTACTATCACCAAAAGATAAGTAGTTATCTACAGTAATATTGCTTACTAGGAGATTTAATTGGCTTATCAAAATATAGGTGAGATATAAGCTTCATTCAAGACCTTGGGTAGTGCTTTTCTATGAGCTTCAGAATCTAAAAGCAATGACAGGATAAATATCTTAGCGGGTTACTTGTTTAGCTGAAAAACAATGTTATATGTGTTGTGCTCGATGAATTTAAGAAATTTCATGGTCTTTTCTTGCCTAGTGATTCTTTGACTGCTTTTAAATCTAATTGTTTCCTCACTACCTATGGTGTTTGAGCTACTGAGGGAACATTCTCTTTGTTGGCTTTGACTTCAAGTCCAATTAGGACATAGCATCTATAATTATGGGTTAAATAACTTACTCTTGTAAAGTCAACAGTGGTTGTTTGTTGGGTAGATTCCCTGGTTATCACTACTCTGCTATCATATTTCCATGGCATTACTTTATCCTCTTTATAAAGGAAAAGAGAAAAAAGTTGAAAGATCATTCTCGGCATAGGCCACATAAACATAATTTTGGTATCTAGCTAATCAGTAAAAAGGATGAATGTTTTTTCGAGTTCATAAAAGGGGACCTTCCTATTTTTTTTTGTAACATTGTTGGAAACATCCATGTCTTCCTATAATTATTCATAGAACTCAATTTCTAAATGGTCCATCATCCATTGGACCAATCTTAAGAATTCTTAGCAATGTTGCAAAGCATGCTTTTTTCCATAATGGCAATATAGGATCTAGTAAGCTCTTTATCTTGATATCAGCCTACTGACTTTTATAAGTGCCTCTCTGCTTATTATGTTTCAACCTCTTCAACATTTTTCTTGACTTAACAATGTCCCATCAATACAGCTTTACTTTAATTATACATGGTTTGAGAGTAGATTAGCTCCAACATTAGGTCCTACCCCTTGTTGGATTTTGATTATGCCCCTTTTTAGTAGGCCCTAAACTTTTCTCTTGAAGAAAGTGTAATTTTTAATGTTGTGACCTTGTGCTCTAGTATGGTATTCGCAATTGGCATTGTCATCATACCATTTAGCATAAGGAGGTAACCTTGGAGTTATAAGCACTGAGCTACCAATTGACCTTCCAGTAAGCCAACATAAACCACTTTATACGAATAAGGAAGCAAATCAAAATACTTTATTTCTTGAGATCCTTGTTGATTGTTGTTGCTTTGGTATTACTTTGGTTGTGAGACAAACTATTATGAGTGGAATTTTGACCTGGGTTTGATGAAAAATTCATGGTGGGATTGAATCAAATAGAGTAAACCGAATATGGTACTATGGTATATAGGTAAAAAGTTAAATATGCCCAGCCAAGGAAATAGATGCTCGATATTGAATAGGGATTCTAGGTAATCTTGGTAAGGCTTTCACTAATGGCGTTAACTTATTTGTCTTTGTCTTTGGTGATAGACTTCTTGGTAAAGCTGAAGGATTCCCCTCCTAACATCTTATCGATCTTTATGACATTGTCAATCATTTCTTTTGATATCATTGTCTCCTGAAATCGATACCTGCTAACCATGTTTTGCTTCAGTTTTAGTTTAATTGGTTCCACTTCATTATTTTTTTGATATAATCATTTTTAATGCATGGATTTTTGTGAAAATTATAGATCCAAGTTTTGAAAAAAAATTAAATCTCCTATGCACCCCGAAGGAGAATATAGGGATTTTTTATGAAAATAAATTTTGAATTAAATTTTAAAATTTTGGATATTTCATGTTAGGCATTAGAGAGATACCGACGTGAAACATTTCTTATAATTTTTGAAAATAATTTCAAAATATGAACATATGATGGTCATTGCAAAGGGAAATGTGTTAGTAAGATGACAAAGAATATATTAACGTTGCATAAAAATAAATAAACAAAAAAACATAAAAAAGCAGCAATGATCAAAATGTATCTCGTAATTGTCTTTGATTATTAAGGAATAACTAAAATAATAATTGTGAGATGTGTTTGGATTTAGTGGGTAACTTAATGGGTGGAAAAACAAGCTTTTGATTCGTAAACTCTAGGATTCGAGTTTTGAGTGAAATTTGAAAAATATGGTTGGAGTAATCTCTTAGAAAGTGAGGTTGGAGTATCTCTAATGGTGAAGATTTTTTATGTTATTGAAAGAAAGTTTTGGATAAATTAGGGAATGTTTGAGGGAGAGAAAATTCAAATGATACATGAAAAATAAGGTTAGAGTATCCCTTCAACAAGTGGGGTTAGAGTATCCCTAAAGGTAAAAATCTTATATTTTAGAGAACTTTCTAATTAGAAGTCTTGAGAAAGTCTGAGAGAGAAAATTCAAGCTTTGAGAGTATCCTCTCAAAGAGGTAGGGTTGGAGTATCCCTATTAATGGAAATTTTATGCTTAAAAAAGGATTTGATTAGAAATCCTGAAAAGATCCAGGAGAGAAAAATTTAAGTTTTGAATGAAAAGCAGGGTTTGAGTATCCCTTTGGACAATAGGGCTAAAGTATCCCCAAAAGTGAAAATATTGATATCTATGGAGAAAAAGAATGTTTCAGGGAAAAAAGTATTTTGACAATAAAAATCAAAATTTAAATAAATTTATTTTTTTTCATTTTAATCTTGATTTGAGTCTAGAGGGTTTGTGTTATAGTATGTGACTCCATGAGGAATCAAATAAAGAATTTTAAGACATTTAAATGCCTCAATAAAGGTGGTTTGGGAAAACTTAAAGACATTCAAATACCTTAGAGTAGGGATTCAAAAAATCAAATTTAATTTCACCTAATGCTGTAAATAGGGAATAACATCACATTGTTCCCCCTTTTTCAATTTATTCTTGGAAAATTAGAAGGTGTTAGAAGCCAAGTGAGGTACCAGTAGAAAGATGACTCGATATGGTTTAATGTAAACATATTCCAAAGATCCTAAAAAATTGCTTTCTAGGTGGAATTAATTTTTGAAATTGGGTTTGTTTTGACATTGGTAGCATGTGCATGGGAAAGGGCATAATGGGCTTTGGAAAATCATCACATCCATTCGATATCTTTAAATCACAAATGATACCTTTTAGAAAGGGAATTTCATAAATTTTCTAGGCAAAATATTTTTAAAAACTCATAAAAATTATTTAAGGGCCAAAATGTCCTAAACAAAATACAAGTTGATGATTCTAGGGGTTTAGACGATGAAGGTTTGAAAAATTATAACTCCCCCATCTATAATGATCTTGGTGCAAAAGAAACATTTCTAGAAAGGTAAGTGAATGTTCTTTCCAGAAAAAATATCAACAAATTTCAAAAGTAATTTTTTTAATGGTGGGTAGAGTAACACCAGAGTAAGAAGAGGAGAGTTTTTCAAGGACGTTTGAACATCTATGACACAGAGAAAAGAGTGGCATGGACATCACGAGTTCATTCCATAATCCTGAAGTAGTTTGGCATGATGAAACAACCCACTGACCATGCCACAAATGAGGGTATTAAACTCAAGATCAAGGTTTAAACATTTTAAAACAAGTAAAAGGCTATTTTATTTTGGAAACTAGACTTTATTTAACCACGAATCCAAAATTGAAAACTTTATTTAGCCCCAAGATTGGAAGAGTAATTGTGAGAAAACATCAAATCCATGTTGTTCTTCATTTATTAGATGTAACATAGATTTAACTTAGGGTTTCTTTTAAAAAAATTATATTTTTGCAATTAACAGGTAAACATGTTAAGAACAAAATAGACATACATGGTGCTAAATATAGATGACATAACAGAAGAATGACATTTTGGCAAGGAAAAAGTGGCAAAAATGTAAAGGAATGAGTAGGAAAGATACATAAACATATTAACTTCATAAATGACATTAAGAATCATGCTAGAACAATGATATAAACATGTTTAAATAAGAAAAAACATGTTAAAATTTCAAGATGACATTTTTGTTCCATGAAACTTACCAAAATGCAAGAAAATGCATAAGTATGCTTAAGATTTATTAGGATGAACATTTAAGTATGAGTTGAACATGTGAAGGTGGATGAAACATAACAAGAAAATGCATGAACAGGGATTGTTGTGATAGAAAAAATAAAATGTGGCACGTTTGACCATCCAAGCAACATCAAGGCATCAAAAAGGCCATCAAAATCCTAAAACTACCGCAACCAAGGCACAATAATGCATGAGAATCTTAGAAAGGTCATGGTAACATAAAAAAAGACACTAGGATGTTGTAAATGCTAAAAAATAAGAAAATAAATAAAATAAAGGTAGAAAATATACCAAAAGCTTAAAGCTTTAGCCTTTTCCTTTGAGTAACAACTTTAGACTCACCTTTTTCCTTTTTTAGATGTTGGTAAGCAAGAAAGTGATGAAAAGAAGAGGTTTTTTTAGCTCTGGTGTTGATGGAAAAGAGCTTTGAGAGGAATTATAAATGGAATAGAAGGCTTTTAAGGGTTATTAATGGTGGTTTTAATAAGCTACGAGAATGGAGAAAGGTTTTTGGTTTTTTGGTTATTGAGGAATATTGAGAAAATGCATGAAAATGAGTGTTTTCTACTGAAAATGTGTGTGTGTCAGGTTCTATGTTGTCTGTGTGTATATCTCTTAGCTGACCCAAAGTTGGCATATATAACATGTAAATATAAAGATGAAAATGCAAAAAAAAATGAGGGTGTTATAGGGTTTTTGTACAAGTACCTTATGCAAAGATAAGCTACTCAACTGCCATGCAAACTTATTGGTTTTCTTAGCAAAAACAATGGATCAAGCTACTTTATGCAGCTAAGCATTAAGAAAAATCAATCTTACCCTTTAACAACATGCATAATGTCATAAAAAGTCCCTCGTCATGGCTATTTGAGCTTAAAAAATTTGTTCAAATCTAATCACAAGTCCAAAGCTGAGGCTTAGTATGAATTTCAATGATTTTTGGTGCAAAAAACATGTTCAAGTTAGATTTTTAGAATAATGGTGTAAAGACTGAAAAATGGTTTAAACTAGGCAAAAATGCCTTAGTGTATCAATATAATGCATTTTGTATCGATACGCATGGCAAATTTTGCCCACTAGTATTGATACAATGAAGTGTGTATCGATACCAAAAATAAAAAATATTCTCAGTCTTGAGACTTGGAGACCTATTTTGATACCACAAAGGCTTGTATTAATACTCTTACTTTTGTATTGATACATTTGGCCAAAAATCATGAGTCTAGCTACTGCTCAGGGCTATATCAATACAAACATTTTAAGTATCAATACCACACATTCTATATCGATGCCAAACCTTTTTGTACTAATACTAGTGAAAATTGAAATTTTTAATGATGTGAAAGCTTGGTATCAATACCTACACACCAAAAAATACTGGGAAATTGCATGCTCATCCTTATGATTCCAAAGATACCTAAAATAATGACCTCTAATGCCACAAATAATGGCCCAACCAAAATGGGATGTCTATAGTTGCCTCTCTTTGGCTATTGCTAAGTATTAAGAATAAGGCAAAGACAAAAAACATCATTTTGTTTGGGGTAAGATGGTGTTTCTTAAATGCCTACAAACTGAAATGTAATTAATGTTTTACTATAATGATCGTAATATATTGGCAGCAATTCTAATAAAAGTCTGAAAAGGTTTTTTATAAGGTTTGACCTCTTTAGATAGGCACCAGTTAATGTAGACCTCAATTCGATGGGTGCCTAACTCTTTGTGGAAGGACTAGATTGGTGGTCAGCTTTTATGGATAAACACGATTGGTGCTGGGATCTTTAGGGATAGACTCAACTGGTGTTTATTCTTTATAGCTAGACTTGACTTATGCTTAACCTTTTACAGACAAACTAGGTTAGTGCCCGCTCTTTGCAGACCGACTCAATTATCATTCGATTTTTTATGGACTAAAAGGGAAAAAAGCTTCCAACTTTTATGGACAAATATGAAAAAGATATCCAGCTCTTTATAAACTAAAGGGAAAAAGGGTGTCCAACTCCCTTATAGACTAAAAGGGAAAATGCATCTAGCTCTTTATGGACTAAAGGGAAAAAGACATCTAGCTTTTTATGGATGAAAAGGGAAAAGGTGCCCAGCTCTTTGTGGACTAAAAGGGAAAAGGGCATCTAGCTCTTTGTGGACAAAAAAGAAAAAAGAGTCTAACTCTTTATGGACTAAAAGGGAAAAGGTGTCCAACTCTTTATGGACTAAAAATGAAAAAGGCATTAAGCTCTTTATGGACTAAAATCGAAAAAAAGTTTCCAACTCTTTATGAACTAAAATGAAAAGGTGTCAAGCTCTTTGTTGACTAAAAGGAAAAGGTATCCATCTCTTTGTAGGCTAAAAGGAAAATGATACCTAACTCTTTATGGACTAAATAGGAAAAGATGCCCAACTCTTTGTGGACTAAAGAGAAAAAGCATTAAACTTTTTGTAGACTAAAAGGAAAAAAACGCTTAGCTTTTTGTGTGCTGAAAAAAAGGTGTCCATCTCTTTATGGACTAAAAGGGAAAGACGTTCAGCTTTTTATAGACTAAAAGGAAAAGGTGTCTAGTTCTTTATGGACTAAAAGGAAAAGGGCACCCAGCTCTTTATGAATTGAAAAAAAAAAAAAGATGCTTAGTTCTTTATGGACTAAAAAGAAAAGCCATCTAGCTTTTTATGGACTAAAAGAAAAAGGCATCTAGCTCCTTATAAATTAAAAAAAAAAGGTGTCCAACTCTTTATGAACTACTAGAAAAAAGGGGTCTAGCACTTTATAGACTAAAATAGGAAAAAAGTTATCCAGCTCTTTGTGGACTAAAGAAGGCAAGCATCCATCTTTTTATGGACTAAAAAAAAAAGGCATCCACCTATTTATGGATTAAAGAGAAAAAAAGGCATCCAACATTTTATAGACTAAAGACTAAAAGGAAAAAAAATGTTAACTCTTTATGGATTGAAGGGAAAAAAGGCATCCAACTCTTTATAGATTGAAAGGAAAAAAAGGCATCATGTTCTTTGTGGACTAAAAGAAAAATAAGGTGTCTAGCTCTTCATGGAGTAAAAAATAAGAGTTTAAGTACCTTTCTTGGCTGACTTTTTGATTTGCGAGCTCATGAGGCTAGTGATTTTTACCTAGAGCATTTTAAGGCTTTACAAAGATAAGAATTTATACCTGAAGTTCTTTGCTAATTTGACTTTTGTGAGTTAGAGTTTATGCTTAAAGGATATTGATTGTTGTATGAATAATGCATAAGGATGCAAATGCATGTTTAAGTGATGCAAAAGTGATGATTTTAAAAGCCTTATCTAGCAATTGATTTTAACTTTTCTTGTCATTTGTTTTTCAACAAGTTTGATAGGGTTATCTCTTTCCTTAGGATTCACCAACGTTCTAGATTTCAAGAGGTTTTGAATGTTAAAGTTAGTTTTAGAAGGTATAGATGGCCCTCGATTGTCAAGGGATGATCCTGAGCTTGAATGGCTTGTGTTTAAGGACTTTTTGTTAACTTAAGTTTGCTAGTAGATATGGAGGACTTATCTTGTCAATTCTGATTCAAAAGGTATCTTTGGTGGCCTAGGTAGACCAGTCAAAACTTTGATTTTTTAATAATAGATGGAAAAAGATTTTTACTCTTACCTTTTGGGTTAGGGTTTATTGAGGAGTAGTTTTAGGATGTGAAGGTATAAAGGTAAGGCCAACTATGGCTCCAATGTTCATTCTTGATCTTTAGACATGAAATAAAATTGTTGCAAAGTTTCCAACTTTTAAATAAATGCTAGGAAGTCCTATTATCAATTTTGCTTATTTGTTAAGCATTATCAATTAAATGATAAACATGATGCAATATGGGATGTAAGAGATACAAAAGGGTGTTATTAGAAATCAAGTAATTGCATTCCATTCCAAAAAAAAAGGATACAAGTTATAACAAATTCTAAGGCCATAAAGAATTTTGAGATACAAAAGAGTTAAGAATGGTTTTTCTAATGGCTGAACCTATGATGCTGATAACATGAATCTTCCATCGAATTCCATCAAATTTTGGAAACCTTTCTTAAGCGGTAAATATTTTAAATGTTGATTGACTCATGAGGATATTATTTGTATTGCCCTATGATAGGATAGTTGCCTTGAGGTTAGGTAGACACTGACTTTTGGGCATGGATGAGAGTGAGATTCGATGGAGTAGATTAGTGTAAAATAGGTGGATCAGTTATGATTTAGTGTTTTGGTCGAAAATGGTGGATCTAAATTAGGTCAAATTTTAAGGCAAGTTTGGTCACTTACGGCTACTTTTCAGGTTTCCAACCTACGCAAGTTTATTTTTCTAGACAATCTCTTTATTTTAAAGAAGAAAAATAAGACATCTTTTTAGGTTTTTGTCCTAGAATCATTTCAGGTATAGTATTTCTTGACAGAGTCAAAATTGACAAGGTTAAAAAAATTACTGCCATCCATCTTGGTTAAGATTAAGGCTTCTCCAAAAATACATGTTTTTCTATGTATGCCTTTTCTTAATTTAAAGTCCATTTTCCTTGACTATCTTTATGAATCGGAGGATTTGTTTGATTGCTAGGTCACCTTTTTGAAACTAACAAGGATGGACCCTTTGTTATAAGCTTATATCATATGCTTTTGATACATTTGCCCATGACAATGGCTTTCATTCTTTTTTCCTCGATGAGATTGAACTAGTAGTATTGATTCTTGGTCTATTTGGCCTTTTTAGGTCATGATTCCATCAAGGCTTTGAATGAGGTGATTACAATCTTGATAGGTATAATAGCCTTTATACCGTAAACTAGGGAGAATGAGGTAGCACCTGTAGAAGTTTAAACTATTGTGCGATAGGTGTGTAGTGCAAAAGGTAACTTTTCATGCCAATCTTTGTATATTTCAACCATTTTTTGACTATTTTCTTAATGTTTTTGTTGGCTGCTTTGATTGCCTTATTCATTTTCAGATGGTATGGCACTGAGTTATGAGGTTGAATTTTAAGTTAGGAATAGACTACTTTCATCATTTTATTTTTCAAGTTATGCATATTATCAATGATAATTTGTTTAGGAAACCCATATATGCAAATGATGTCCTATTTCATAAATTTGCACATAGTGTATTTGGTGAGGTTAGCATAAGAAGCCACTTATACCTACTTGATGAAATAACTAATAGTGACCAAAATAAAGTGGTGCTTGCTAGAAGCCTTGAGGGTGGTCAGTTCGATCATGTCCATGCCTCAAATAGAAAAAGGCCATAGAGCTATCATAACATGTAGAGGTAATGGTAGGACATGGATTTTGTTTACCTAGATTTAGCATTTATAGCATTTCTAAGCATGGTTGATGTAATCCTTCTTAGAAATCAACCAATAATAGCCCCATTACATGACTTGTTTTACCATTTGGTGCCTATTAGCATGCATACTGTAGATTCTTTCATGGATTTCTTAAAAATTCTTTTGGCTTTAGAGACATCCATGCATCGGAGTAGTACTTGATCCCAAACTTTCTTACACAAAATTCTACTGTAAAAATTGAATCTCATAAGTATTCTTTGAATGGATCTCTTATCAGTTTCAGTAGAACATTTAGGGTACTATTAATCTCTGATGTACTAGAAAATATCATGGTGCCACGATAGCCCATCTCTTTCTTTCTCTATGCTATGGCAATAGGCTAGAGTTTCATGGATAATCATTTGAATAGGCATGACTTCTGACTCTCGATTTACTTTGAACCTGGAAGCCAAGTTTACTAGAGCATCAACTATTAGGTTCTTCCTGAGGCAAACATTAAAAGTTGATTTCATCAAAATATTATCTTAGCTCGAAGATCAAAATTAACTAGTTTAGCATTTGGAATTTCCTATTTTCCTCGCAGCTTATACATAATAAGGTCAACTCTCTAAACAATTATAGAATCCTAATACCCCTTTGAATAACGGCTTTGAGTTCTTCTGATGTAGGCTTCGTATTCAACTATATTGTTGGTACAATCTAAGATCAATCTTGTAGTAGAAGGATAATAGTTTCCATTAGGTGAGATAAGAATTACCTCGATTCCATGCCTCAACACATTTGAAGCTCCATGAAAGCACATATTCCAATATAAACTGCAATCGAAATAGTTTTCTATCTTGGATACACATATTAGGTCTTCATCAAAAAATTTAAAGTCTAAAGGTTGATAGCAATCTATTGCTTAGCTTGCCAAGAAGTTTACTATTGTCCTACGCTTGATGGCTTTTTAGTTCATGAACACGATATTCTATTTAAATCTTCCTGACAAGGTAGGGGCCTCACATAAATATTTGATGGGATCGAGTTTAACAATCAACAATGTGGTATGGTATAACATGTATTGCCTTAACCTCCAAGCTGTCCAAGTCAGAGTATAACATAATTCTCTACTATTGAATAATTATTCTCACACTCTGTGAACTTTTTGCTCACATAATGGATAGCCTATTCCTTCTCTCCTGACCTGTCATGTTGACCTAATACATAGCTTATAGACTTATCAAAAACCAATAGATACAGGATTAAAGGTTGACTGGGCATTAATGGCACTTAGTACTGGTGGGTTTGAATGGTAGTGTTTGACTTTATCAAAAGCTTCTTGGCATTCTTCATTCCATTTTTTGTGATTTTGTTTTTAAAGTAGCTAAAAGATTGAATCACATTTGTCAGTTAGCTAAGATACAAATTAGGTTATTTAGTTCAACCTTTCCAAGAAACTTTTCACTTCTTTTTAAGTTCGGCATGGTGGCAAATTTTGAATGGCTTTAACTTTGTCGAGATCAACATCTATCCCTTTTTCACTTACAATGATCTTCAATAGCTTATCGGATATGACACCAAATGTGCATTTAGGAGGATTTAGCGTGAACTAGTATTTGCGAAGCCATTTAAGTAGTTTTCGCAAGTTGGCAATTATTCACTCTCTTTTGGTAATTTGGCTATCATATGTCCATATAGACCTCTATTTCTTTGTGCATGAGATCATGGAACAATGCTACCATTGCCTTTGATAGTTGTCCTAGCATTCTTAAGTCTGAAGGGCATTACTTTGTACCAAAAAGTAGCCCATATGGTCACAAGGCAGTTTTCTCCATGTCTTTAGTTGCCATTTTAATCTCATGGTAACCTAAAAATCTATCGATGAAGGAAAACAATGCATTTTTTATAGTCTTGTCTACTAGGGTGTTGATGTAAGGCAAAAAGAAACTACCTTTTAGGCTGGCTTAGTTCAGGTCCCTATAGTCTACACAGATTCGTACCTAGCCATCCTTTTTAAGTACCAAGACTATATAGGCTACCTATTCAAGGTATTTAATTACTTTTAGAAATCTTACCTCAAATTGCTTCTTCACTTCCTTTTTAATCTTCAGAAACATCTCCATTTTCATTCTTCTAAGCTTTTGTAGACACCTAATTTCGTCAAGATCTCTTTTTCGATAATCTAAATATCCCAGATTAAGAACTTAATAGCCACTCTTGTTAGGAATGATTTTTCTCAAATAAATAAGATATTTTCAAGACCTTTTGGTTTTATTTAAATGGTCATAAGTTCATGTGACAAAAAAAAGTCATATTTTGATCTCTAATTTCGGATATGCAAATGAATGTTTAAGAGAAAAATTTTTTTAATAGTTTCTCCTCAAATTTTGAAAATCAATCTCTGTTGATGATGCCATAGTCAAATTTTCTAATTTTAGGAATTTTTTGAGAATTTTTGTAAAATTTAAGAAATTGACTGCCATATATTTTTACCGATGTCTATGTGTTATTTATGCTGATACTCAATCCAAAAAAAATATTCAAGGAAAAATTCATATTGACATTTGATACCATAAAGTGTCAAGTTGCCTCTTTAGTAATAAATTTTGATTTTTTCACAGTACTCCGAGTACATACTCATAGAATTTTTCCTGGTAATATTATTTCAAAATTCAGATTTTTATCTTTGCCATTTTGTAAATTAGTATTATGGATAATATATTTTATTTAACTCATTTTATGTAAATTTCAATGAATTGAATTCTTTAAGCTTTTCATAATTTTAGAATACATTTCCTTTATCTATAAAATTTTTAATGGAATTTTCTCAAGTTTTAAATTTTAAAATTCTTTACATACTCACATTTGACCACCATTAAATCAAATTTTCAAAATTCAATTTATTTTATTAGCTTCGCATTGTTTTTTATATTTTTTTTCGTTTTCAAGATATAAAGTTTTTTACTATGTAAACTTTTTTCGAGAATATTTTTTAAGTTTATAATTTTTAATATTTTTCAAATATTATTTTTAATTCGTATCAAATCAGTTTTGAAAAATTCATTTTATTTTATGAATTTTACTTCTATTTTTAAAATTTTTCAAATTCCAAAATATAGAGTTCTCTGCCCGTAAAATTTTTGTGGGAACATTTTTGAGTTTATAATTTTTGAAATTCTTTAAATATTATTATCTAATCCCTATTAAATTAGTTTCGAAAAATTATTTTTATTTTATGAGTTTTGAATGTTTTTTCAGAATTTTCTATGTTTCCAAGATATGAAATTTTCCACTCTGTAAAATTTTTTTAAGGGGATTTTTTTTGAGTTTGTGATTTTTAAAATTCATCAAATAATCTTATTAAATTTATATTAAATTAGTTTTTGAAAATTTAATTAGTTTGATGAGTTTTGAATTTTTTATATATATTAATTTTTATCCGAAAAGATTTTTCTCATGTAATTTTACGAGTTTTAGAGTTTCAATTAGTTTTTTTTCATTATCTCATTTCCATATTTTGTTTATGATTATTAATTTTTTATTTTCTATTATATTATCATCATTTTAATTTTATTTTAACTATTAATTATTTTCTATTGATTTCATGGAAACTAGTCAAGTTAATTTCCAACATTTTGTTAACCAATTTAGTTGGTTTTTAATTACTAAGTAGATGATATTATCTAGGCAATCATGACAATATATTTGTGAATGACCACTAATTGCAAATCAAATTAATGCATCTCAGCTTTTGATGCAAGTTAATGAATAAGACAAAAATAAAATAAAATACAAATTAAAAAGAAAAAGAAAAAAGCTTTTCGCCAAGGGATTTTTTTTTGATCCCTTGGCCATTCCTCCCTCTTATAAATACAGGGAGGATTTTGTTTTTTGGGAGATTTTTTTGGTTGGATAAAAAAAAGAAAACAAAACATTAAAAGAAAATAATTAAGTTTCAAAAGTTTTAGAATAGGTAAATTTCTTTCTAAAAAGCTTTAATTTTTTCTTCATTTTTGTTCATTTTTCTGCTTTTTGGTGAGGCAAAAATATGCTTAAGTTCATGGATTTTTAATCCATGTTGAAAGACTAAGCATAATGGCCATGAAGCAATTTCTTTGATTTAATAATTTTATTTTATTTTTTGTGTTAATAAATTATCCTCTTTCATAAATCATGTTTATGTTGACATGATGTTGGTTTTTGTGTTATATTTGTCATAAATATGATCATATGTATGTTGTTTCTCTTTGTGTTTTCTTGTTAATATGTTGGAATAACATGTTTATATGTTTATTTTTTTATGACTTATTATATTATGATTTTGATTTATGCTTGATAAAGCTTAGATATGTGATTTTTTATTTAAAAAAAATTGTTTGGTGAGTTATATGGAGTTGGCAAAACTCATATGTATGCACATGATGATTTTATTTTCATTTTTGTGGCTATTTTATAAATATATAAAGTTTAAGGCCTAATTTGTGAAAAAAATAAAAAATGGAAAAAGATAATTTCTAGTTATTCCATGTTTGGCTGAATTTGATAAGCTCTTATTGATGATGGTTTTATGCATATATTTGTAATAATTCCATGCTTTTCTTGTTTTAGGTTATTTTATAATATTAGTAAACATATAGAGTAATTTCCAAAATGTGTAAATTTTTAGGCCATTTTTGGGTTTGGTCAAAAACTTCATCGGTTGTATGGAAACTGATTTTGTATGTTTTAGAGCATGTTTTAGGTATTTTTCATGCTTCAAGGGTCATTATGCAATTTTACAAAGTTTAGGGACTATTTTGCAACAATAAAAAATTTTTGATTCATGGCTAAGGTGTTTGACTGAACCTTCATACAAATGCTCTTCATGACCTATATGTTGATTTTTAGTTGATTAATCATATTTTGTGATGATTTAGGATTTTTTTAGGCGTCTAAGCGTAAAATTAAAAAGTTTAGGGACTAAATAGCAAATTTTAGTATTTAGGAGTAAAATTGTCATTTTTGTCACTTTAGCAAATTTTTTACTATTCCTATGGTCTTTCATAGGGGTAGAGAAACTTTTTGTATTCTCTCAATTTTACATAGGGTACGAAATGAAATTTTTAAAAGTTTAGGGCTCTAACTGCAATTCTTACATTGCAAGTCCGATTTTGAACTTAGGTTTCCTATTTAGCGCAAACTCATCATTTCATGATTACTCTAGTGTCCATTAGGGTATCAAGATATTTTCACATCAAAGGTATACTCTAAAGGCATTTTGGGAATTTTGCCTAAAACCAAGTCCTAGATAGTAGCCAGATTCTTTTATGCCAAAGGTGCATATTTAGGATAGGTTTGTCATTTCATCACCAAATTAGTGTTTGTTAGGGTACCAAGGTACTTTCACCTCGAAGGTATACTTTAAGGGTATTTTGGTAATTTTACTTAAAATCGAGTCTTAGGTAAGCATCGGGATGCTTTTGTGACGAAGGTGCATATTAAGGATAGGTTCACACTTTTAGTATTATTTTTTAGTCTTTAGGGGTCACCAGGATACTTTCATGTCGAAGTTATACTCTAAGGGCATTTTAGTAATTTTGCATGAAAACCATGTCCTATGTGTTTACTGGGATACTTTCATGTCGAAAGTACACAGTAGGAATAGGTTTGTCATATTGGACCACTTTTAGGCCTTAAGATTAATATTCTTAATAAAATCAGATATATTTTTCTTTTAAATTAAGGCAATGTCTCTTAATAGTCTATCAACATATTGTGTTTATACGCAGCATGAAATAAAACATTTTGTAGTTAATAATTTGCAATTCCAATCATTAAGTATAGGTTTACAACTTTAATGATTGTCTTCACTATTTTATTCAACCATAATTTGAAAAGTTCAACATTTGAATCTTTTTAATAAGTTAGGCACCCCTTTATTCTTTTAATCACCTTGGGGATAGCGTAACAAACCATGAAAGAGATAATTAGAGAAGTAGCATAGTTTACCAATTGCATCTCTATGCAACTCTTAGATCAGTTAGGTGGTAACTCTTAACCTAAATACATTATATGTATTTCACCTAGCCATCACCTTTAATACCGTTGGTCTAATTTTGTAAGCATTCGGACAACACAGCTTCAGTTAAGAAGACCCATTAATTATAACTCAATCTACTTGGGTGGAAGAAACCTTGGAGATTGCCCAACAAGTCCTCGCGGCCAGAACTTGGGTATCTTGTTATAATTAATAGAAGGTATCCAATCATGCTTATGCATGGACTTAATATTTTACAAGGGAGTTTTATCATTTTTCTTTGGTCTTCTTGCTTTGTTGGATTAGCTTGCTTAGCATTTATTCAATCATATATCACATACATATAAATTCAAAAATAAATCTAACACATAATATACTAGGATGATTATGGACTTTATTTATCTAGTTTCCTTAAGCCACTGGGAAACTAGTTGGTCAAATTCCTAGGGATATCATACAAGGTCTTCACATGTTTTAATGATTATCTCCTTGGTCCTTTCTTCTTGGTGTTGTCTTTTTTACATCTTAGATTTATAGAAATTCTATCTTATTCTAATTTTAAATCTCAAGTCTTATGTAACTATTACATTTCATTGTAAGAAACCACGAGTAATATTTGAGGGGAGTTAGGTAAGAAAAGAATTTACAACCCAAAATTAAAAGAAAAAGCAGGGTTCACAAACCCTGTTTATAAAATAAATACCAAAATAAAAATTCAACCATTCTCAACCTAGTCATACTAAGGTTTAGTCCATAATGATCCTCATGCTAACATAATCAAATTATAAGCATGAAACAAAATAACATAGCTAATATTACTTGGTGATCTTATGTGTCATTTCTGTAAACCTCCTCAAACAATTTGACATGATTTATCAAATTATTTAGTAATTATAGCTCTTTAATTAAAACATTTTTAATTAAATTCCTAACTTTTAGGAAGAGTGTCTTAAATTGCTCATAACCTAACTTTTAGGTTGTCTCTCTTAATTAGGACACTATAACTTTTTGGTAACTTTGTTTTAATCTTAAGAAACCATTATGCATCTCATATTTCCCAAACCATTTAGGAAACTTGTTTTCCAAAAACAACATTTTAAGACATTAAATTGGATATTACCTAACTTTTAGGTTGTTTGTCTTAATTAGGACATTTCTAACTTTTAGATAACTTTTCTCAATTTAGACAAACTATTTAACATGTAATATTTTCTAAACCATTTAGGAAATTAATTTTCGATTTTTCAAAGTGTTAGTAATTGATCATATATTTAATTTAAATTATTAATCCTACTTGGAGTAGGATTTGATCTAATGCGATTAGAATAAATGTTAATCATATAAGAAAATTATTTTCTTAATTAAATTAAATATGGATTAATAACTAAGAAAATAATTTAATTAAGAAAATAATTTTCTTACATGACTAACATTTATTCTAATCACATTAGAACAAATCCTATTCCAAGTAGGATTAATAATGTAAATTAAATATATTTTTCAATTAAACAATTTAATTAAATTTTAATTCCATGCTTATTATATTATTCAATGCATATTGGATTTATTTAAAGGCTTCAAAAGGTAAATAAGGTACCACTAGGGAGGTAACTTAATAAGGATTAATATAAAAATGTCCCAAAGATCTTAGAAAATTGCTTTTTAGGTAGAATTAATTTTTGAAGTTAAGCTTATTTCAGTATTATCAGCATGCTTAGGGGAAAATGTGCAATGAACTTTGAAAAATCACCTTAAACTCATTTAGAATTGTTAAATTGCAAAGAATACCTTTCCAAAAGGTAAATTTCATGAATTGTTTGGGAAAAATATTTGAGAAAACTAGGAATATCATGTAATAGGCCGAAATGGTCCAAACAGAATGCAAATCCTTGATTCTAAGGGTTCTAGATAATAATGGTTTGGACAATTATAACTTCCTTTTTCCCAAATGATTCAAAGGTAAACAAGACATCATTGGTTAAAGGAAAAATATGAGAAAATTCTAGAAAAATGTTTTAGGGCTAAAAAATGTTTTTTCATGTTATGACTATAATGCTGCAAGGCAAAGCAGAAGAGTTTTTTTGGTTTTAGGTTTTCTAGGACTAGGCTTGGGTTATAGACATCTGAATATCTGTAATAAAGAGGATTATTGATAGTTGCTTCATAAGCCCATTCGCATGATCCGAAAGTAGTTTGGGACAATGGAATAGCCCATTAACTAAGTCACTTGCGAGGGGTATTAGACTACACAATCAAGGCACAAACATTTTAAAACAACTAAAAAAATTTATTTTATTTTAAAATCAAAATGTTTAACCTCATTTAACCATGAATCCAAACATTAAAAACTTGATTTTTTGCTAAAATTATACCAATTAATGAAAACATTAAATCTATGTTAATCTTACTTTATTGAAGGTAACATAGACTTAACTTAGGGGTTTTTGAAAATCAAATTTTTATAGTAGACATCTTGGAAAACATGTTACGAACAAAATATGACATGCATGAAGATGAAAATGGATAGCACATTTAAACAAACCAAGATGACATATTGACATGAGAAAGGTAACAAAAATTTAAGGAAATGATAAATAACATACATGGAAATGTTCATTTCATGAATGACATTAAAAGTTATGCCATGAGATATGATATAAACATGTTTAACCAAGAAAATGTTTTTTGGAATTTTTAAGACAAATTTTTTATCCCATAAAACATACAAAAATATAAAAAAATACATGAATATACTTAAAACATGTTAGGATGGATATTTAAACACGACTTAAGCATGTGAAAGTAAATGAAACATGACAAAAAATGCTTGAATAAGGGTCATTTTGATGGAAAAAAATAGGACATGGCATGTTTGGTCACCCAAGCAACATCAAGGCACCAAAATAATCATTAAATTCCAAGGACTACCACATCCATGGTCATAATAAAACATAAGAGTCCTAAAATAGTCATGGTAACATGAATGGCTCATTATGATGGTGCAAATGATGAAAAACAAAAAAAAATAAATGGAGTAAGGTGAGGAAAATATACTAAAAACATTTAACCTAAGCCTTTTCTTTGAGGACCAACTTTAAGCATAACGTTTCCCCTCTTTTTGCTATTGATTAGCAATAAAGGAGTGAAAAGAGGAAGCTTTTTAGTTATGGTATGGATGGAGGGGAGTTTTAAGGGAGAAAGTAAAGGAAAAAAAGATAATTTAGGGGAGTTATGGGAATGAAAGTGTTTGAGTGTGTAAAATTGTTGCAACATGCCTTAACCTGGTATAACACCACCTGAAATGCTCAAATGGTGACGTTCATGACTTCAAAAGAATATGTTGGGAATTGCCTTTAAGTTGTCCCTTGATTGGGATTTGGATTAGGCATAAAGAGATAATAATGAAAGGAAAGATCATTGGATGAATCATTCATACAACTGGTCTTAGATGGCTACCATAAAGTGGCTAAAGACTTAGAGTTGCCATTGATCATTTAGGGCTAGTTATCATTAGATGCCTATTGAAAACTATATTTTGGGTTACAAAACTCAAAACATCAATTTCAAGGTCTATGAGGTCTAGAGATAAATCAATTGGGTTCATGAGTTGGTTATGCGTGCAAAAGGATTAGCACCCTTATGACGCTTGAAATTGGTACCTACTAGCCATGTCTTACATTGGTTTCGATTTCGTCAGTTTTAACTTACCATTATTTTCATATAATCCGTTTCTAATGTATGAATTTTATATGAAAATTATAAACCCAATTTGTAAGGAAAAAATTAAATAACATATGTGCCTTAGAAATGTGGGGAACATAAGCATTTTTAATGAAAATGATCTTTGGATTTAATTTTAAAAATCAAATATTCTATGTCAAGCACTGAAGAGTTATTGACACAGAACATTGCATTATAATTTTTAAAAAATGATTTGAAAATATGAATACAAGATGGATAGCACATAGGGAAATGTATGAGTAAAACAAAAGTTAATATAATAACATTGCATAAAAATAAACACACAAAAGCATAAAAGGAAGGACGATTGAAATGCATCTTGTAATTGTCTTTGACTATTGAGGACTAAACAAAATAACAATTTTGAGAACCATTTGGGCTCGACGGTCACTTGATATTTAAAATAAAAAATTTAAATAAAAAGGCCTTAGAAAGTTTAGGAGAGAGAAATTTTGGTTTTTTTAAAGTTTGAAAAGCGAGGTTAGAGTATTCCTTCAAAAAAATTAAAGTTAGAGTATCCCTGAAGATGAGAAACTTAGTGATAGAGTTTAGAAAAAACAAGGTTGGAGTATTCCTTCAGAGAATGGGATTCGAGTCTCCCAAAGATAAAAATCTTAGAATTTTTTTGAAAAATAAAAGGAATATAATTTTTTAATGATAATGGGCATTTTAAAATTAAAACTAGCAATTTGAATAAAAGATAAAATTAATTTTTGCTTGACCTCGATCTGAGCCCTATGGAACGTATTTTGACACTTAACTTTATGAGGAATTAATCAGATACATTTTGAGGCCTTGGCATGCCTTAAAAAAGTGGATCAAGGAAATTAGTCTAATTTTTTCTAAGTCTAAAAACTGGGGATAGCATCATGCTATTGACCTTCCCAAATTTATTTTTGATTTATCTAAAGGCTTAGGGGGTAAGCAAGGTACTATTAGAAAGGTAACTTGATGAGGATTAATATAAAAATAATCAAAAAATCCTAGAATATGGCTTTCTAGTTGCAAATAATTTTTGAAAATGGGTTTACTGCAACGTTGACAGCACATAAAGGGGAAATGGTATAGTGAACTTTAAAAAAGTTATTCTCGACTCTAATAGAATATTAAATCGCAAATGATACCTTTTTAAAAAAGAAATTTCATGAACTTTTGTAAAACATTTTAAAAATTCAAAACAAAAATCTAGTAGGCCAAAATGGCCCAAACAGAGTGCAAATCCGTAATTCTAGGGGTTCCACATAGCCTTAATTTGAAAAATCATACTTCCCTCATCTAAAATTATTCAAGGGCAAACAAGACATCATTGGAAAAGTAATTCAATGCAAATTTAGGGAAAATGTCAAAAAATTCACAAAAAATGTTTTTTCAATTTGTGACTATAGTGTTGTCAGGCCAAATAGGGGAGCACTTTGGTTGTTTTGAGTTTCTTAGGAATAAATTTGAGCCATGGACATCTGAACATCCATGGTAGAAAGGAATGGGTGATATAGGTTTCACAAGCTCATTTATATAATCCCGAAGTAGTTTGGGATGATGAAATAGCCTATTGACCATTTCACAAACAAGGGTATTAAACTCAAGATCAAGGCCTAAATACTTTAAAACAAGTTAAAAGGCTACTTTATTTTGGAAAACCAGAATATTTTACCTCATTTAACCATGAATCTAGACATGAAAGCTTGATTTATCCCCAAGATTAGAGGACAAATTTAGTGAAAACATTAAATCATGTTATTCTCTATTTTTTATAGGTAACATCGATTTAACTTAGGATTTTTTCAAAAATAGATTTTGCCACACAAACAAGATGTCAAGCAAGCATCCTTAGTCATGGAAGACTCTCAAACATGGCATCAAATAATAAGAACATGCTGAAGCATCAACAACGTACTATTTTTATCAAAAAAAATGTCAAAAATGCATGAACATACTAGAAGGAGTGGGTAGAGACATAAAACCTATTATGATCATAAAAAAAGTGCTTTCATGATGAGAGAAGTTTTATGACAGCATGAAGGCATGATTTTCATCAAGAAAAATGCTTAAACATGCTAAAATATATGAAGGCATAGAATATGATATAAGTATAAAGGAAAATGTTTTCATGATATGGGTCAAGTCATAAGCAGCATAAAAACATGGTTTTCAAGCATGAAAACATGATAAAATCATAAGCTTGGGAGCAAGACATCGAAAAAAATGCATGAAGCTTACCAAAGGTCATGGTTGCATCAAAAGGGTCATTGACATGATGAAACACATGAAAATGGCAACAAAATAAGAAAATAAGTGAAGAAAATATACCAAAAAGAACTTAAGTAGCTTTTCTTTCCAAAAGCTTAGTTTTTTTGAGCTAAAGATATTGCCTTTGAAGCATTTTTTTACTTGCTAAGAGTTAATAAGAAGAAAAACCAGCAAAAATGGCTTAAAGAGATGTTATAGAGGTGTTTTTCTTGGGTAGCATGGAGGGTTTCAAAATGGAAGTGTTTAAAGTTTCCTCAGAGGTCATGGTATGTAGAGAGAATGGGTGAAAGTTGTTTAGAATGTCTGCTTAGAATCCCCCTTACTGAGACAAAGTTGGTTTTTCTAATCTAATGCTCAGCAATGTTTTAAGAGCCAAAACTGATGGCATTATTGAGTTTTCCATTGTGCCATGGAGATAGCTCAGGTACTCTCTTTATTTTCATCAATTTTGGTAAGTAAAGTAGCAGAGTAAGAAGGTAAAAGGGTTTACAAAGTGGAAAAAAAAACATACCCCTAAATAAGCCATGTTTTCCATAAAAATGTCCCATTTCCTAGTCATTTTAGGGCTAAAAAATCAATAAAGTCCAATCTTAAGTCTAATGACAAGGCATGGTATGAATTCTGATGATTTTTGGTGCCAAAAATGTGGCTAAATTGGATTTTTAGAACAATGGGGCAAAGGCTGAAAATGCGCTGAATTAGGCAATGTTGCCTAAATGTATCAATACATTGCATATTTAGCAATACATAAAGGCAAAAACCTAGAATATATTGATACAATAAAGATTATTCGATACATTTCTAGAATGTATCGATACTTTTTGTCCAAAAAGGCAATGTATCGATATATCAGGGCAAAATCTTAAAATATATCGATACAATGAAGATCGTTTGATACATTTCTAGAAAAATATCGATACATTTTATCCAAAAATCAAATTTTAGCTACTCCCAAGCCTTGTATCGATAAATTTGACCAATGTATTAATACGTAAAGCAAATGTATTGATATAACCCCTATTCGTATCAATACAACCTCTAAAATCTTGAATTTTGATGATGTAGAGGCCTTGTATGGATACATAAAGTCTATGTATCGATATATTAATCCAAAAATATGAAATTTATGCACCTTTGACTCTTCGAACCTCTTATCATGGCTAGGAAAGATGGATGATTGATTTGTGCTTATCTGAATGGATCAATAACACCCTGAATAACAACCCTTGATGCCTTTTTTACATTTTTTTAATATGATCCCTAGGCTTTGTATTGACCCTTGATGTTTGACGAAACAACATCTAATAGTCATCTCCATTTTTATTTTTATTATTTTATTTTATTACCTTTCAATTAAGTCCTAAGAAGATAGAAATTGGCCTAGACAAATTTTGCCTTCTAGTATCAATACAATAGGCTTTGTGTTGATACCAAGAGCAAAAAGTCTTTTCCACTCTTGAGATCTCATGGCTTGTATTGATACACAAAGCAAAAATTCCTTTTAGTCTCAAGACTACATGACCTATACAATACTACTAAGGTTGTAATTACTTTCACTTGTGTGTTGACACATTTTGGCCAAAAATAGCGATTTTAGCTATGATATAAACCTGTATCGATACAAACCTAATTGGCATCGACATGACTAGCAATGTATGGATGCCAACCTTTTTATATTGATATAACAATTAGGATTTTGTGTTTTGAAAGACATGGAGGCCTTGTATCATTACCTTCATACAAACTTATGAGTTTTTCATACCTTAGGCTCTCTAAAATCTCACCTTAGCTGAGAACGATGGGAAATAATCTATGCCCTTTTGAATTACTCTAATGGTGCCTTTCTTGGTAATTTTTATGATTTGAACATTGGCTCAAAAAAATGGGGTGTTTGCATCTGCCCCTCTTTGGCCGTTATTGAGTATCAAGGATAGAGCGAAGACAAATAGACAACGTTTTGTCCGACGTGTAATAATGCCTTTTGGGTGCCTGCAAAAATAAGATCTAGTTAATGTTTCACCATGATGAGCATGATTTATTGGTGATGATTTTGATAAAAGTCTAAATAAGTTTTTGTAATGTTTAACCTCCCTAATAGGCTTTTGGGTTTTTTAAAGTTTGACCCCATATACAAGTGCCAACCAATGTAGACTTTGACTTGATAGGTGCCCAGCTCTTTATAGACAGATTTGACTGGTGCCTAACTCATTGTAGACAGACTCAATTGGTGCGTATCTCTTTGTGGATGGACTTGATTGGTGATGGAATTAGTTGATGCCCAACTTTTTATAAACGAACTAAATTAGTGCCCAGCTTTTTATGTACGGACTTGATTGTTACTAGCTCTTTGTAGACAAACTTTATTGGTGCACAACTCTTTGTGGATAGACTTGATTGGTGCCTAGCTTTTTGTAGACCGATTGACTAATGCCTAACTCTTTATAGATAGATATGATTAGAGCCTATCTCTTTATGAATAAACTCAATTGTGCCCAAATCTTTATAGACAGATCTGATTATACCCAACTCTTTATGGATAGACTTAATTGGTGCCTAGCTTTTTATGGACAGACTCGATTGGTATCCCACTCTTTATGGATATGGCTAGCATTAATAGGCTTTAACTCTTGATGTGGGCCAACTTCACTAGGCTTACAACATGGCTAACTATATTGGGCTTTGGGTAAGGGCCAACTTTATTAGGCTTATGACATTGGGCTTTGACTTTTGGTATAGGCCAACCTTATTAGGCTTAAAATATGACCAGCTATGTTGGCCTTAACTCTCAGTATAGGCCAACTTCATTAGGCTTACTTCATGGCCAATTACACTAGGCTTTGACTTTTGGTATGGGCTAACTTCACTGGGCTTATGGCATGGCCAATTACATTAGGCATTGACGAAAGTGTCTAGCTTCTTATGGACTAGCTCGATAAATAGGTGAAATAGGTTTTTAATGAAATCTCATAAAGAGTGGTTTCTAGAGATTTTTGGTTAATAGTCTCAAGAGAAGAAATGTGATGTGTGCCAAAGTGTCATGCTAAGGTGCAAATGCCATTGTATATGTTGTCATGAGTAATAATGATGATTACACTTGTTATCAAGATGCCCATATGCATGGAATGATGCACATGCAAGTAAGGTAACATGGTAACCATTCATGAATACGGATGTGCAAAAATATGGATGCATGTAAGGGCAAATGCAAGTTGACAAAAATGTATATGAGTGTGAGTAAATGGGAATACTGATGAGTGCTGATGTATAAGAATTTACATAAGTGTCAATGTAGATAGAAAAGAATATATGTGAATGCAAGCAAATAGGAATGCACATGAATGCGACTGCCCATAGGTGAGCATACACATGACTGCTTATGCTTGTGAGTGAGAATGCCAATGGTTATTAATGCTAGTGAATGAGACTACATATGAATAAAAATGCACATGAGTGAAAATGAATGCTTGTGAGCAAAAAAGCATATGAGTCCCGATGCTTGTGAATAAAAATGAACGTGAGTGTTAATGCTTGTAAGAAAGACTGCATAAATATTAATGCTTATGAGCAAGAATACACATGGGTGCAAATGAATGAATACAAAAGCACGTAAGTGCAAATACAGTAAATAAAAATATACATGAGTATCAATGTTCATGAGCATAAAGGCATGTAAATGTAAAGGTTTGTGAGCATGAATACCTATGAATGCATGTGAACAAGAATGTACAAGTAAATGCATGTGCCATGGATCCACTTAGGTGATGATGACTATGAATGTAGATGCCTAGGAGTGCAAACACCAAAACTAGCCATTATCTAAATACATGGAACTTAAAGCAAATGCTAGAGTCAATGATGATGCAACAACTATACTTAAAGCAAAGTGTATGTTGATGAGTGAGCTCAAATTCCTATATACATGTTACATTTTTCATAAATGATGACATGTATGCTGATAGAAGGTGTAAAGCTTAAAACTATGATTGGCTCTTCCATGAATCTAGCTTAACGTTTCTCAATGGCTTCTCTCTTTACATTAAGACACATTTTAATCTTGACTTTGCCCCATGAATAGAAAAGCCTTTGTCTTTTCTTTTTGGTTAAAATGTTCATTTAATGAAAACTTTTGAGTTAGCCAAATATTCAAGTCTCTTAAAGGCTGATGGTCTACAATTAAAAGATGGTAATTTGGCTTTTTAGTTAGGTTGGAAAGCTTAAAGAGGCTCTAATTAGTTTAAAAAAGTTTTAGGATAGGTGAAATAGATCCCTTATTCTTCTAGGCTTACAAATGGACTAGCTTCTATAGAACATGAATTCTTTAAAAACAAAACAAATTTGAGATTCTTTTAAGCTTCCTACAGTTGATAATTCGACTGGCACCAAGATTGGCTATGATAGGTTAAGGGTTGTAAGGTTATCTAGAAAAGTAAAGATTTAGTCTTAAGAGTTCTTCCCTCTAAGAATGATAATTTAAGATGTTAAGGGATTTTTGGGTGTCCTTAAATTTCTTTGGAATGATGGTTTCATTGTCAAGACCTCAGTAATCCATAAGTGGCACTGAAAATTCTTTGTTTTGCTTTAAAATGCCATTTTTTAAGTTTTTAGCCCTAGAGCTTCAATCATTCCATTTTTTAGTTCTTTTTCAATTAATTGCTTCATCACGTTTCTTAAGAAGGCTTAAAATTTACCAAAAGAACAATTTCTCAAAAAATGGGTTAAGCAATTCACATGGCCATGCCTAATCAAAATAGACTTTTCAAGGATCATAATCTGGGCCAAGGTTCATGGTTTCAAAAGAATTCATATTAAGGCCTAAATTTAGTGTTTAAAAGTGATTGGATCAAAAACCATTTTTTTCGTGAGGGCATTTATCCCTTTTACTTTTGGGATGTCCTTATTTCATGATCTTTTGCTCCCTTTTTTCTTGATTTTGCTTTTGCTTTTGATTTTTATTCAGATTTGTAATTAGTTTTTCTCTTTCTTTTTATTTTTTTCATTTTTTTGCTTTTACTTTCTTTTTTCTTTTTCATTGGAAACTTTAGATTTTGTTTGTTTAGTAGTTCTGGTGTAGCCGTATAGGCATGGTTTATGGCACTTAAAACTAATTCCTTAAAGTCTTGGGTCTTTTTATTAGTCAGTTTTATGAATGGAAAAACTTAAAAGAAAGATGAAGAGTGCAAGCAATCATCAATATTCTTAAGACTTTCTATCATCACACTTTTATTAAACATATGATTCAAATTTCAAAACATGTTAAATTTGTAAAAAGATGACAATTCAAAAACAAAAGCTTTTCGAATGAAGCATGTTATATTAGAATGCCCCTATTGCCTAGGTTCACACATGCTATTTCATTCTTATAGTTGGTTAAGACCTAACTGTCTTGTTTCAATCAATTATTGCACTTTTTTCTTTAGAGCTCCACATTCTTTTGTGGAATAACCCATGCTTCTGGTATGGTAGTTGGAATCAAATTAAAGTTATGGCCATCTCAAAATAGTGGCTCTAAGGCTTAGAATAAATCAAGGCAACCAACTGATCCTGAATAAGTTGGGGAAGTAATTTAGTCTATGATAATGGAATTAATCTTATGAGGGTTTTTGTCTTGGCTACCCCTTTATATCTCTTTCAAGCATTCCCTAACTCTTTTTGGTTATGGGCAAGTCCAATTGGACTCATGGGTGCTAAGCTATGCATCTAAAAAGATGTCTTAGGGTAAAAGCTTAAGCATGGATTTGATGGGATAATACCCCAAAGCTAGGTGAACCATTTGGCTAACAGCGTAGAGGTTGTGGGGACTAGGTTAGGGTAAGAGTCTGAGCTGACTTGTAATTGGCTATTATTGTTATATTTGTTTTTCTTTTTCATTCATGGACTTCTTAACACCAGCACCAAAGGATGGTTGGGAGGTGACAAAAAGGCATCCAGGGTTAAAGAGCAGGTCAACCTGTAATGGTATAAAGCCACAATGGTAGGCCTCAAACATTAACTAGAGTGCAAAACTAGAAGGCTCTATATGAGTCATCTTAGGTTTGACAAATTCCATCTTTGCCTTTGACATGGATAAGGGTTATAATGACTTCTGGAAGTAATTTTCTTTAGTTGATCAAGGTTTAAAATCATCCCTGTTAGTTCCAAAAGTTGCCTTTTCATTTCTTAAACATCCTGCTTGACTGCTCTAACAAATCCTACTAAGGTGTTAACATGCATTTCTAATGGATTTGTTGCACTTTGACCCACTTAGCCAATTACAAATAAGGATGCCCCTTTAGTGAAAGCCTTTTCAGTGTTAAGAAAGTCCATAACTGCTTTTACCTATTTTCTCTATTCTAGAACAGCATACCCCAATTCCTCTTAGATACCTTTTAAGTACAACTCTTACTTCTAGTAGATCCCCCCTATTACACCTCTTTCAACGTAAACATCTATCATGACATGCCCCTTACCTGGCATAATGTCACTCAAATCGCTTGAACAGTTAGATGCGTGACTTAAAAAATAATTCGAATTAGTTGGGATTTGCCTATGGGTTATCCCTTGATTAGGATTTGGATTAGGCATAGTAAGATTGTAGTGAAAGGAAGGATTGTCAGGTGAATCACTTGTCCAACTGGTCTTGGATGGCCACCATGAAGTGCCTAAAGACTTAGAGTTGCCACCGATCATTTTGCGCTAGGCATGATCGATGCCTATTAAAAATAATATTTTAAGTTACGAAACTTGAAACATCGATTTTAAGGGATGAAAGGTCCAAAGATTCATTAGTTGGGTTAGGGAGTTGGTTACCGATAAGGAAAGATTAACACCCTCACGATGCTCGAAATTAATACTCGTTAACCATATCTTACTTTGGTTTTAGTTTAATCAGTTCCACTTTGTCATTATTTCGATATAATCCCTTTTAAGTGCTTGAATTTTTGTGAAAATTGTAGATCCATGTTTTGAAAATATTTAAATCATGTATACACCTTAGAGGTGTGGGAACATAAGATTTTTGATGAAAATGATTTTTGGATTTAATTTTAAAATTTCAAATATTTCATGTCACGCACTAGAGAGATACCAGCATGGTATATTACCTTGAAATTTTTTAAAATAATTTGGAAAAATGAATGCAGATAGGATATCGCAAAAAGGAAATAATTAGTAAAATGAAAAAGAATATAATAATATTGCATAAAAATAAACACACAAAAAGACATGGAAAGAATGGACAATCGAAATGTATCCCATAATTGTCTTTGATTATTAAGGTATAACCATAATGACAATTTGAGATACGCTTGGGTTCAGCTATCACTTAAGGTATAGAAAAATGAAGTTTTGATTACTAAATATAGGGATGTTCAAGAAAGAGAGTTTGGATTTTAAGTGAAGTTTAAAAGGCGAGGTTAAAGTATACCCTCAGAAGGTAGGGTTGAAGTATCCTCAATAGTAAATATTTTTAATGTTTCAAAATAAAGTTTAGGTTAAAAGGCCTGGGGATACCCAAGAAAGAGAAAATTTAAGTTTTTGAGTGAAAAATGAGGTTGGAGCATCCCTTAGAAAGGGCGGGTTGAAGTATCCACAATAGTATAATATTTTGATTTTTTTTAAATAAAGGTTTGGTTAAAAGGCCTAAGAAGGTCTAGGAGAGGGAAAATTCAATTTTTTGAGTAAAAAATATGGTTAGATGATCCCTTCAAAAACATTCAATTTGAGTGTCCCCATCAGTGAAAATTTAGATATTTATGGAGTAAAGGTATATTTTGGGCAAAAAAGGTATTTTGAAAATAGAAACTGAGAATTTAAATAAAATATCTTTTTGTTTTAGCCTTGATCCAAGCCTAAAGGGCTTGCATTGTAGTATATGACTTAATAGGGAGGTAATCGAATGTATTTTGAGATGTTTGAACATCTCAATAAAGGTGCTTCTAGAAGTTAGGTTAATTTTAACTCCAAAACTAGGGGACAACAATGTTTTATCTCTTTTCCCAAATTTATTTCAAGTTCATCCTAAGGCTTTAGAAGGCGAACGAGGTACCATTGGAAAGCCAACTCGACAAGGATTAATATAAAAATATTTCAAAAATCCTACAAAATCATTTTCTAGGTGGAATTAATTTTTGAAGTTGGGTTAGTTTTAGCACTAATAGCATGTGAAGGGAAAGGCGTAATAGATTTTGAAAAATCATTTTGAAAGCATTCAAGATTTTTAATCACAAATGATAACTTTCTACAAAAGGAATTTCACAAACTTTCTACAAAAATATTTTAAGATTGAAAAAAACATCGTGTAGGTAGAAATAACCCAAACAAAATGTAATTTAGACAGCAAAGGTTTGAAAAATCGTAACTCCTTTATTCAAAATGATGCAAGAGCAAACAAGATACCGTTGGAAAATTAATTTGATGCCTTTTAAGTAAAAGAATGAAAAATTCCAAAAAATGTTTTAGGGCTCGAAAATAAATTTTCTTATTCGAACTACAATGTTGCTAGAGTGAAGGCAGGGGATTTTTTTCAGTTTCCTCAGGACAGGGCCTGAGCCATGGATATTAGAACATCTGTAATAGTAAGGAAAGGGTGACATGGGCTTTACAAACTCATTTATAAGATTCCAAAGTAGTTTTGGATGATGAAATAGCTAGTTGACCATATTGCACACAAAAGTGTTAAACTCAAGATCAAGGCACAAACATTTTAAAGCGAGTAAAAGGCTATTTTTTGTTTTGAAAATGAAAATCTTTAACTTTGTTGAGCCATGAATCCATAACTGCAAGCTTGATTTATCTCCAAGATTAGAGGGCCAATTAATGAAAACATCAAATCGTTGTTATTTTCCATTTTGTTGGAAAAATTGATTAGAAGCACAATAAAATTTAAAAAAAATTTTAATCTGATCCCATTAAATCATATTGTTATATAGAATAAAACCATCTTAATCAATTACCTGAGTTACAAATCTAAGATGTCATACAAGAATTCCTAGATCCATGTGAAAGCTTCAACCAACTAACCTTCTCCACTATTCTCTAATTCCAAGATGGTAGTGTGTATGCATTCTTTGTCTCAATCAACTCCTGATTCACATGGCTTGATTCTCCTTAATAACCACCTTGTGCCACCCTATTTAGAATCATGAGATATTATGATTAGAAACCTCCAGGTGTAAGGCCAAAGTCTAAAGAAAAGCTTTAACCGTAAGCCTCTTATTTATATCAAAAAAATAAGGTAGCCCTAATTTTAATTTTAATTAAAATAATTATTTTATTAATTCCATAAGAAACATATGTGGTGCCAACCCTAATACAGGTGCTCACTATAATTCGATCTAAACCCTAGTGTCCATAAAAAAGTTTTAGCCCAAATTTATTTTATGTAATTTAGCCCATTTAATTTGAATACTACTTAATTCTAACTAAACTGTTAATTTTATTTAGCCTGATAATTTTTATAACTCCAATTCTAATTCGAAATAAAATCATGACAATTTTAATCAAATAGAATAATTATGTACTAACAATCAAAATAAAAGTAAATATAATAAAATAATTAATTTAATCACAAATTAAAATAAATAAATAGAATAAATTTTTTAATTTATTTAGAGTATTATTCATATTTAATTTATAAATAAATATTTAAACAAGACTTAATAGATATTAAATTAGTTATATAAATAATTAATTTCCTATATCTATTTAATCTAAATTAATTCTTGTATTTATCAAAAGATAAATATAATTAATTTAATTTACTAAGTCTTGTCTAAATAAATATTTAATCAAAATTAAATATATATATATATTCTAAATAAATAATACCAAAAAATCATTTTTATTTATTTACTAAAGAAAATGCCCACACTCCTGAAGTGAGTGAATCCAATCTATACTTCACTCTATTGAGAATCTTTTGTCTCCAGATATTTTGATCAATAACCAACCATCAAGGAATTATATTGAGCTAATGGAGAATCTATGTATTAATTATTCTATCCTAAATAATTAATCACATAATTATTAATCTTAAAGTCATATCATAAAGACCTAAGATTGCACTCCCAATTATAAATTGTATTACGTAAGCTTTATAAATAGCTTTTTAGTCAAATGACCTTGTCATTTGTGTAATACCCTCATATATATCAGTGATCAACTTAAGGTTAAAAGTCCATTTTACCTACTTGATCACTTTATCTTAAAGTTCCATTATATTCTCCATATGAAAATGGTTGTCCATCGCATGTGAACAATTTATCATCTAACATGCAAATGATTGAGGCCTAATCCATTTTCAATTTATTGTATAATGCCTTTTAAGAGGATAACCTTAACTTTTTATGGGAGCTATGATTCCATATCTATAAGTAAAGTTCTTATTGAGTATAATTCATATGACCAATGAGCCAGTCTAATAGCTTACAACTACAAGACACTTTATCCTTCAGAATGTCAAGGCATATAATTTATACAAATGGAGTTAATTACTTACTCAAGATTAAGGTCATTACGCAATGAATGTTAAAAGTGAATTAATCTATGTAAACAGACTTATTGATGGATTAATTGCACTTTAGTCTAGTCTAATATATCACCACCTTCAGATGACCAAGACAAGTAGTATTTCTAGTTGGATTCAGATGACATAATAGTCTTAATATGAGGTAATTGCTCACATTAATCCCATAGACTATGGACTATCGATTTATGCTACTTACCTTAGATTGTTGTTTTCTTGTATATAAAGTCCATTATATGCAATATTCTAATGATAAAAACATAAGTAGTCAACAAGCCATATTTGCTGACATTTTTTTTAACATGTAAAATCTAAATAAGGACAGAATAACAATGATATAATGAAAACTCAAATATATTTAAATAATTAGTTTAAATTAATGAAATACATCAAAATGTCTTACATCCTTCGGGCATTCCTAACACTGCTATTGGAGGTAACATACACTTAGGCTTTTTTCTCAAAAATAAGTTTCTTTAGAAAATAAACACCTAATAAAGCCATCAAGAAATCATTTTTAATCATGTAAAGCACATAAACATGGCATCCAAAGCAAACATATGCTGGAACAACCATAAGGCAACATCTTTGTCCCATAAATCATGCTAAAAATGCAAAAATTATAGAGAAATGCATGAACAATTAAAACGATGCATCCAGCAAAGAAATAAGTGATAGCAAGTTTTTTGGAGCATTAAAGATTAGATTTTTATGTCATCAAGCTTAAAGAAACATCAGAACATCTTGTGATAACAAGGCATCATCAAGTTTTATGCATGAATGATGATGGAGAATGTTAAAAATCAATGAGATAGTGGCTATTCTAAGATGACCAAAGAAAAATATGATTTTTAAGCATTCAAGCAACATCCAAGCATTATAATCACAAAACATCTTAAAAACAAGCTCAAAGATGCATGCTTTCCCATGAAGGTAATGGTTTTCATATAAAGGTTAACTAAGATTGCATCAAATACATATATACAAAGGAAAAAAGAAAATGTCCGAAAAAATATATCAGCAAAGCTCGTAAAAATCATTTTTCCTTATTCATCCTAAAGCTGTAATTTTTATGCTCTTATGATTTTTTGGGGTTTTAATTTCCAGCTTAATTTTTCTTTCCTTGGTATAAATAAGCATGAAAGATTAGTAAAGTCGAGCTTTTTGATGATATTAAGGATGGAAAGGGTTTTGTGATGAAAAAAGTAAGAAATGAAGGTTTTGGAAGGGTTGTAGGAGGCTATTTAAAGAGCTATGAAAATGGAGTTTTTCTTGGTTTCTTAGTGGTTGTGGGTGTTTTAATGTAATAGTGTTCTCCTTTTGCTAAGCCAAAGTTGGTTTCTTTATAATTAAGTGTTTAGCCAAAGTTTAAAAGCCAAAAATAAAGGTATTTTAGGCTTTTACTTCATGTAGTAAGGGACTACTCTAGGTACCATGTGTAGCTATATTTCTTTACATTGGTTCTGGCAAATACAATTGTGGAGCAGTCTATGAAAATGTCCCCAAATAACCATGCCCCAAACAAACCATGCTATCTATGAAAATATCCCATTTTGGTGTGATTTTAGGCCTTAAAAATTTGTTAAACCTAATCATAAGCCCAATGTTCAGGCCTAGTATGAATTTTGATGATTTTTTGTGCCAAAAATATGGCTCAGTCAGATTTTGGGATTTTCTTTGGTGCAAAAGTTAAAAAATGCCATGAACTAGGCAATTTTGACTAGATATATTGATACATTACATATTATATTGATACATCAGGGCAAAAGGCCTCAAATGTATTGATACAATGAAAAATGTATCGATATATTCCCAGGATGTATCGATACAATCATTTATGTATCGATACATTTGACCAATGTATTGATACATCAAGTAAATGTATCGATATAACCATATTTAAATTGATACAACTAGTGTAATTTTGAATTTTAATGACACAAGGGCCTTGCATCAATACACAAAGGATATGTATCAATACGTTCACATAATATTATGAAATTTATGTACCTTGGACTCTCTAAACATTTTACCTAAACCAAAAATAATGGGGAACAGATCCATACTCATCTATATGATTCTAATGATGCTGTAAATAATGACCTCTGATGTGAACAGGCTTAGACAATATGGGTTGTGTATAGGTGCCTTTCTTTGGTCATTGCCGAGTATCAAGGACGGGCAAAGACAAATGACACCATTTTATCTAAGATGAAAAGATGTTTCTTGAATACCTGCAAAAAAAGAGATTTAATTAATGCTTCACCATGATGAAGGTAATATATTGGCGGTGATTTTGATATAAGTTTGAATGAGTAGGGTTTAACCTCCTTACTGGGCTTTTGAATTTTTTAGGATTTAACCTTTCTAGGCAAGCGCCAACTAATGTAGGCTTCAACTCAATGTGTATCTAGCTTTTTATGGTTGGACTTGGTTAGTGCCTGGCTCTTTGTGGATAAACTCAACTAGTGTCCAACTCTTTACTAACGAACTTAGTTGGTGCTCAGCTCTTTGTGAACAAACTCGACTAATGTCTAGCTCTTTGTGGACAGACTGTACTAGTGCCTAACTCTTTGTAGATAGATTCAACAAGTGTTCAGCGCTTGGATTGACTTTACTGGTGCCTAGCTCTCTATGGATAGACTCTATTGCTGTCCAGCTCTTTGTGGACTGACTCAATTGGTGCCCAATTCCTTAAAGACAAAATCATCTGGTGCCTAACTCTTTGCAGACAGACTCAATTGGTGCCCAGCTCTTTATAGACTATTCTACTAGTGCTTAGCTCTTTGGAAACGGACTCAATTGGTGCCTAGCTCTTTGTGGATAGACTCGATAGGTGTCCAACTTTTTATGGACTGATAAGGAAAATGTATCCAACTCTTCATGTATAAAAGAAAAAGTCATCTATCTCTTTGTAGACTAAAAGACAAAGGCATGTAGCCCTTTGTGGATTAAAGAGAAAAAATGTCTAGCACTTTATGGACTTATGAATTTAGATGGTTTTCTTATTTGGAAAATTACAACGTTAGGAATTCTTACTTTGAGTCCCTTCGAGGTTTATGAAAAGTAAGAATTGTACTTGAGGCTTTTAGTTGTTTGACTTTTGGGGTCAAGAATTTATACCAAAAAAGTGTTAATTGTTTTATGATTGATGCATGAATGCAAATGCATGTTTGAATGATACAAACATGATGATTCTAAGAAACTAATCTAGTGATCGATTATGGCCCATTTATGGTTCACCAATCTTGCTTTAAATTTTTGGAGGCTTTGAATATTAAGGCTATTTTTGGTAGGTACATATGACCTATGGTTATAAAAAAAGGGTCCTAAGCTTGACTGGCTCAAGTTTAGAGACTTATTTGTTAAGTGAAGCTTGTTGGCAAGTTTGGTCAATTTATCCTATCAATTTTAGTTCAAACGGTGGCTTTTCGTAATTCAAGCAGACAGCTTTAAGTTTCAGGTGTGAAATGGGAATTTTTTATATCTTTTAGCTAAGGTTTGCTATGGAGAAAGTTTTAAACATGTTTTCAAGATGGGAAGGTTTAAGGGCAAGATCAGCTATGGTCCCAAAGTTCATTCTCGATCTTTAGATATGAAACAAAGTCCTTGCAAAGTTTACTTATTTTTTCAAGTAATGTTAGGAAATCCAATTACCAATTTTGTTCATTTATCAAGTATTATCAATTAAATGATAAACCTGATGCACGTGGAATACAAGTATTACAAAAATGGTTGAAAATGAATTTAAGTAATTGTATTCTATTCATAAGAAAGAGGGTACAAGTTATGATAAATTTTGACATCATGAAAGATTTTGAGACACAAAAGAGTTAAGAATGATTTTTCGGATAGTTGGGCCCTTAATGTTAATGACATGAATCATCCACTCAATGCTTTTAGAGACTTTCTCAAGCAGGCAATCCTTCTGGTGTCAATCGAACCTTAAAAAGGCTCTTTAGATTGCACTATGATGTGATGGTTACCCTACGCTTAGGTGGGCATCACCTTTTTTCTCCAAATTTAGGGTGAAAATGAGGTCGATAAAGTATGCTGAGCAAGGTAAAGAGATTTGGTCATGATTTGGTGTTTTGGTCACACTTTTAAGCGTAGGTTAAATTGGTGCTGGTCTAGGTTGGTGATAGTTTGGCTTGATTAGGTTTAGGTAAAGGAAAGTTTGGTCACTTAAATCGCCCATTTAGGTTTTCAACTTAAGCTAGTTTATCTTCTTGATGCCTTTTTGGGTTTTCATTTGAGGTTCTTTTTTTTTTAGGCATAGAACATCATGATGGAATCAGAATTGATAGGGTTAGGTAAGTCACTGCCATCCATCGCAATTAAGATTAGGGTTTTTGAAAACACAAGTTTCACCACATACTGCCCTTCTTGGTTCGAAGCCCATTTTCCTTGAACATCTTTATGGATAGAAAGGATTTGTTTGAGCACTAAGTTACCTTTTCAAAACTGATAAAGATGGACCTTTTTGTTATGGACTCTCAGCATACGCTTTTGGTAAATTTACCTATGACAAATAGCTTGCATCCTTTTCTCTTTAATGAGATTAAGCTGTTCGTATCGATCTTTGACCCATTCTGCTTTTTTCAGTTAAGATTCCATCAAGATCCTAAGTGAGTAAATTTTGACCTTGATAGGTAGAGCAGCCTTTATGCCTAGACTAAGGAAATGGGATAGGACCTATAAAAGTTTAAACTACTGTATGATAGGCATGTAGTGCAAAAGGTAATTTTCATGTCAATTTTTGTATGTTTCAGCCAGCTTTTTGACTAACTTCTTAATATTCTTGTTGGTTGCTTCAATTACCCCATTCATTTTTAAGTGGTATGGTATGGAATTGTGACATTGGATTTAGAATTGAAAGTAAACTACTTGCATCATTTTGGTTTTTAGTTTGCATGCATTATCCATAATAATCTACTTGGGAAGCCCATATCTACAGATGATGTCTCATTTTATAAATTTGCACACAACTAATTTGGTAAATTTAATGTAGAAAGCCACTTTCACATAATTGATTTGATGTCTCATGTTATGACAGTGACTAAGATGAAATGATGTTCAATGAAAGCCTTATGAGTGATTGATTTGATCATGTCCATGCCCTACATAAAAAAGGCTATGGGGTTGTCATAACATGCAGACGTGATATGGGATATAGATTTTGTCTGTATAGATTTAGCATTTATGGCACTATCAAGTATGGTCAATGCAATCTCTCTCAAAGGTCAACTAATAGTAGCCTGATCAAATGACTTGTTTCACCGTTTGGTGTCCATTGGCATGCATACGAAAAATTCCCTCATGGATTCTTTCAAGAATTCTTTTAGCTTTGGAAGCATCCACGCAGCAGAGTAGTATCTTATCCTAGTTTTTCTTGTATAAAATTCTACTGTCCAAAATGAAGCTTGTAGTTATTTTCTAGATGGTCCTCTTATCAATTTCCGTAGCACATTTAGGGTACTATTGATTTCTGATATAAAAAAGAATATCATGGTACCATGGTAGTCCATCTATTTTTTCCTCTATGCTATGGCAATAGACTAAAGTTTAATGGATACTCATTTAATAGGCATGACCTTGACTCTCGATTTACTTTGATCATGGAAGCTAAGATTACTAGAGCATCAACCATTTGGTTTCTTCCTAAGGTAAATGTTGGAAGCTGATTTCATCAAAATCTTGTCTTAGCTCAAAGATTAGTTTCCTATATTGGACTACTATAGCACCCAATTTTCCCACCCTTCTCGTAATTAATAGGTTACTAGACCTGAATCCCTAAACACTTATAAATTTCTAGTGAGATTAAAATTGCCCTAATTCCATGCCCAATGCATTTGAAGCTCTATCAAAATACATTTTCCAAGATTGGTTGCAAACAAAAGTATCTTCAACTTTAGATATACAAATTAGATTTTCATTTGAAAACTCAAAATCTAAAGCTGACAGTCATTTATCACTCAGCTTACCAAAAAGTTAGGTATTGCACTACCCTTGCTGGCTCTCTAGTTCAAGTATACGATGTCGTATTCGAAGAGCAAGACTTGCACCTAGCTAATCTCTCTTACAAGGTAAGAGCCTTACATAAGTGTTCGATGAAGTCAAGCTTGGTGATTAGCCATGTGGTATGGTATAGCATGCATTGTCTTAGCCTTCAAGCTATCTAAATCAGAATGCAGCATACTTCTTAATTGCTAAGTAATTGTTTTCACACTCCTTGAGCTTCTTACCTTAGATAGTAGATAGCCTGCTCTTTCTTGCTTAACTCATCTTATTAACCCAATAACATTGCCTATAGACTTGTCAAAAACTAATAGATACAATATTGAAGGCCATTCGAGCATTAGTGATACTAGTACTAGTGGGTTTGAAAGGCAATGTTTGACTTTGTCAAAGGCTTTTTGGCATCTTTTATTCCATTCCCTAAGATTTTTCTTCCAAAGTAATTGAAAGATTGATGGCATTTGTTTGTTAGTTGAGATAAGAGCTTGGCTATATAGTTCAATCTCTATATAAAACTCCTCACTCCTTTTGAGTGTAAAGTAAAGAAAAGTTTTGAATTACCTTGATTTTGTTAGGATCGACTTTGATCCTTGTTTACTCATTACAAAGCCTAATAGCTTGCCAGACATGATGCTAAAGATGCATTTAGTGGCATTTCATTTGAGCTAGTATTTTCGCAACCATTTAAAAAGTTTCCAAAGATTGGTAACATGTTCACTCTTCTATGGTGATTTGCCAATCATATCACCAACATAGACTTCTATCTCTTTATGCATAAAGTGATGGAATAGTGTCCCATTACTCTTTAATAAGTTACCCCAACATTTTTTAGCATAAAAGGCAAAACTTTATAACAGAAAGCACCCCACATGGTCATTAAAGTAGTTTTCTCTATGTCCTCAAGTGCCATTTTAATTTAGATGTAGACTGAGAATACATCCATGAAGGGTAATAAGGAATTTTTGGCAGTTTTATCTACGAGAGTGAAAATGTCGAGTAAAAGGAAATTATCTTTTGGGCTGGCTTGGTTTAGATCCCTATAATCTACACATATCCATACCTTGCCATCCTTTTTAAGGGCTGAGACTAAACTTGCTGCACATTTGGTGCACTTGGCTACTTCAAGAAATCCTACCTCAAATTGCTTTTTTATGTTTCCTTTGATTTTTAGAAGCATCTCTAACTTTATTCTTCTAAGCTTTTGTTGTATAGGCTTGCATATGGGTTTAAAAGAAAGTTAATGGACCACAATGTTGGTGTCTAATCTTGGCATGTCCTAGTAAGACTAGGCAAACATGTCTTGATATTCTTGAAAAAGGGTTTATTAATTTGGTTTGGGTTAATGTGTTTATGAAGGTTTTGATCTTAACTTCATTTCAATCTACTCATGTTCTTGGGTTCATGGTTTCAATGTGTTATTTATGAGGTAAAATCAGTTTTTCCTCCTGTTCAATTAGCCTTAGCAAATTTAGTTGTTTCACCTTTCCTCAGAATCCCTTCAAATCAATCTCACTAGTGCGGATCAGTTGCTCAAAATCAATTTGAAATCTCAATCTAAAAATTCATGTAATTTTCAATTAGCTAGCTGAAAATATGGAAAAAGAACAATATAGGTAGAAAAATATGTATAGAAAAGTCTAAGAGTTGGCAAGAAATATGAAAATGGACACAAAAAATGGAATGCATAATGTTTAGTCATTTTCATTGATAATACTTAATAAAAGGACACCCATACAAAGTATCCTACAATGCTCTTGAGCAAAAGCATGTAGGTTTAGTTCATAGTGTTACTTTGAAATAGACTTGAACAATAAAGGAATCTCAATTTCAGTCCAAACACTTGGAATAAATCCTAGAAGGCACAAATTGATTTTCCAATCCATTGCTAATGTCTTCAGCTTATTAATGCATTGAAGAAGAAATCCCCAAATGCCTTGTTCAGTATAAACACAACATTGTTGGAGCCGATATTCACATGTCTTCTCAGATAGAAATTTTCTTGAAATAATAAAAATAATATCGGTTCATGGCCTAAGACTAGTCCCAATAAATAGGCTATCCTTTTCTCATAGTTCTTTTGAGCTTGCTTTCATTTTTGCTATGCATTAGGCTTGAATCCTAAACCTTTCTTGTCAGTCTAATTAATGACCTTTAGAGCGTAGTCATACCTTGGAGACATCTTTTGAGTTTCTTTCCAACTCGAACACCCTCACTAATGATTAACTTTAAACCCATATAAGTGCTCTTTTTTAAATCAAGCTTGACGATTGGCAAGCCTTTTTTGACATAAATAGCATTAACAAACTTGAAAAACTGAAAAGAGGATTCTAGGGCATCCTTTTTAGGCTTAATATTTAAGGAATCAGTAGAAGTAGCAGCAATAATTTCTTCTTCTCTCTCAATGCTAATGATTTTGTTCTTAATGATGAATTTTAGTTTTTGGTGCAATAATGATGGTACTGCTCCCACTAGTGAATCCATGGCCTTTCTAGTAGGCAATTGTATGATGAAGCAATGTCTATCACATGGAAGTCTACTTTATAGGTGCATGGCGAATAACGACATTCCCTACAACATCTTTGCAAATCCCATCAAATGCTTGCACAATCGTGTAACTATTCTTGATATGAGATGCATTAATGGAGAGCTTGTTCAAGCAAAATATTGGTATTACATTCAAAGCTCACTCGTTATCAATGAGCACCTTTGGCAACCTGTTGTCTTTGTAACATGTGGTGATGTGAAATGCCTTGTAATTGTCTCTTCCTCCATCAAAAATCTCATTATCACTAAAAGATATGTAATTGTCGACAATGATATTCCTTACTAGGTGATCAACTGGCCTATTGAGATATCATGAGGAACATATGGTTCATTCAAGACTTGAAAAAGAGCATTCCTATAAGCTTTAAAATTCAAGAGCAATGATAGCATAGATATCTTAGCAGATTACTTGTTCAACTGATTGACGATGCTGCATTCACTATGCTTAATGAATGTAAAGAACTCTGTAGCCTCTTTCTTACTTACCAATTCCTTGATTATTATTGGATTCGACTCTTTGGTTATGGTCTTTGAAGCTTAAAGGATAGGAGCAGTATACCTTTGAGTGGCAGTTTCTTATGTAGTGGGGGCATAGCATTTACCACTATGGGTTAGGTGGCTCACTCCCAAAAGGTCAACATTGGCTGTTTATTGGCTGAAATCTTCGATAATTAAAGTTTTGCTTTCACAACTATATGATTCTACTTTATCCTCTTTATGTAGGTTAAATAAGGGTAGCTTTGATATCTTATTAGATGGCAAAAAAGACTAATGGTTGAGAAGATCTCTTTTTATCACTTTTTATGGTGTTGATAGAAGATATCACATTTATTAACTTAATAATGGTGGTTCACTTTTTATCATAAAATTCAATCCTACCTTTATTCATCATTCTTTGGACCATTGCATGAAACTCTTTGCATGTTTATAGAATATGACTATTGATGGTATCAAAGTCACAATTGATCCCTTTTCTGTCTTTTGACCCCAAAAACTAACTCTGCTTGGGCTAAGATTTCATAGATGTTCTGATTTACTCTATATTTTTTATGATTTCACAGTCATATTCAATACCTATTGCATTTGCAATTGATTCAATGTGAGTTTGGAGTAAGCTGGTTCTAACATTGGATTTTAGCCCTGTCATCTTCAATCCTTATTTTTCCTTTAGCCTTAAAGATATCTTTTCCAATTGAGTCACCTTTCATGGCCTCATCAATCATTTTGCACAATACAACTACATCTATAAAGTTCTTTAGGATACTATTTACTATTTTCTTATAACAAGGCACTAGTAAGGTGCTGGTGAACCTAACAGTCATCTCTTTCCCTATTAATAAGGGGTAAATTTGGAAGGCCTTTTTCCATCCACCTCTGAGCGTACTATTTAAAATTTTCATCAAATCTCTTTTTCATGCTCATGAAAGAGAGGCAATTCTAGTTAGTGGTAGGTCTCTCCTCATATATGGCATTAATAGATAGGCTGACGTATTCATCCCACATCTTATAAAACTCGATTTCAGATCATTCCATCATCTCTTTGACCATCTCTATGAAAAGTGGGTAGTGTTGCAAAATATGTCTTTTTCTACAGTGGTAGTAAAAAGGATCAGTGGCTTTTTCAGTTTGGTTTTTAACTTTTGACATTATCTCTACCTTTATAAAGGCTAAACATATCTTGGTTATTAGTGTCTTAACCTTTTTAATGCTTTTCTTGACTTAACAACTTTTCTCGTTAAGTACTGCATTCACCCTTAGTTTTACATGACTCGAGAAAGGGTTGGCTTTGGTGTTAAGTCCTAGCCCTTTGTTTAATCTTGATCACATCTTTTTCTAGCAGACTCTGTATGTTCCTCTTGAATGAGGTGCAATTCTCAATAGAATGGCCTTATCCCCCAACATGTTCTCACTTTAAGCATTTTCATTATACCATTTAAGACATGGGGACAACCTTGAATTTATAAAGACCGAAGCCACCAAGTGACCCACTAATGGACAAGAGTAAATCTTTTTGTAGGAGTACGAAAATGGATCGAAGTGTTCTCTTTCTTAACATGCTTATTAATTATCTAGAGCTCTTGCATTGTTCATATTACGGGTTTATGCAGTCTGAGCAATCTTTTGAACAAGATTTGGCATGAAACTCATTTTAGGGTAGACCTAGTAAAATGGGCTAGCTATGGCATTTGTGAGTAGGAATTGAAACCTGGATGTTCCATATTATAAAAGTATATGCTTTGTACTGAGTATCAACTCTGAGGAAACTTAGCCAGGCTCTCATTGATGGCATTCACCTTTTTCTCCTTACCTTTAGTCAAAATCTTTTTGCTCGAGCTAGATGACTCCCCATTAGATATCTTGCCACTTTTGATAGCATTATTGATCATCTCACCCAATATAATCTTGTCGACAAATTCTTTGTAGGATTTCCTATCAGCCTCTTATAGAGAGCTCATAGGGTATTGATGAACATAACCATCCTTTGCTTCCTAATCATGGAAGGGTGAACTTGAGTGGTTTCCACTCTCCATCTTTGAACATACTGTCAAAACTTTTTAAGGTTTCTTCTCTTTATTCATAAGGGAGAAATGATCCAAAGCCCATTAGGATATGTGCTTATTTGTTCCAAGAAAGCACGAGATAAATCTGCCCATTTTTGAATTCTAATGGGATCAAGCCCTATATACCAACTGGCAATTGCCTTAATTAGGTTGTCTTAAAAGCAATGCTTTAATAGCTTTTCATTCTCCTTGTATCCAACCATCTTATGGCAATACGTATAAAGGTAGGCAATAGGATCTATAGTCTTATTATACTTTTCAAAGTCTAACACCTTAAATTTAGGTGGGATGATAAGATTGGAGACTAAGCCAAAGATTTGACATCTATGACCCTAAATCTATCATTTCTTCGATAGCCCTAAGGCGCTTTTCCAATTACTGATACTTGTTTTATTCTTTATTAATTTCAAAAGACCTATTTTCTTTCTCTTGCTTTATTTGTTTGTTAAGATCTAGGACTATAAGTCTTGCTAGTGAAGAGCTGACACCTTAAAATCCTCTAACGAAATAGGGTGTCATTGTAGGGTTAATGTAAATGAATGGTTGAGCTGATGGGATCAGTGCTGCTAAAGAATGCTATTTATATGATGCCCTTTTATATGCATTGGTGGCTTCAGTACCACCATTCAAGTTGTCCTCAATATTGACTAGTCTTTTACCCACGTCAATAATGCTTATTTGCTTTTGTTCTTCAAAGCCTCAAATGATAGCTTGGTTACTTCCTCAATTTGAGCTTAAAGTTTCTTATTCTTACAAAGTGACTACTCTTAAGACTCCTTATACATAAGTTCCAATTCAAGTCATTTTCCAAGGCTTTTTGGCATCTATGAGTGTTATATCAATAATGAATATGGATTCCATGTTTCAAAACACCTAGCACTCTATAGGCTTAGGCTTAGACTTTATGATGTGCCATGAGCATGTTTGATGAGATAATGATGAGTATGTGATTATGATAGTAAATTACCATTAACAAGAATGAATGGATAAAGCAAACAAAGAATTTGGTTAGTTATGCAAATTCAAGAGGGATAATTGGATTGTGGAATAGCTTCGCCAATAGTATCTTTCATTAAAGTAACAAAAATCCTAAACATACATGAATTTGGAAATGCATGACATGCTTACATTGCCTAATCACATGTTCCAAGAAATACAATAATTCTTGTTCATAGGCTTCGATGGGCAAGATATCTCATATCAAAGATCTAGTCGTATCCATCATACTCTTAGCCTCTAACTGGCTGCTTGAATCTACTCAGTGAGATAGCAGTAATGATCTTGCTAATTTTGGTGAGCCTGATTAACCATCTATAGCCATTCTTGCTCCCGTCATTCAGAGATTCTCACTAACTTATCAACCTTACTTGGTGAACTTCTAAGGAATGCTCTAAATCTTGAATCTTAAGCATTAAAGTCTCATTTTTGACCTAGTTTGTCCTCAATTCCTATACATGGGCCTTAAGATGTCTATTTTTCCTTTAGTAGGTCGATGCCAGAGGGTAGGTTCAAATAAGCTTCTTCTTATTAACCTTAGCTTTTTTCTACTAGTTTAACTCTTGATTAAGGGCTCTACACTTGTTTACTTTTAGAATGCCATATAATTTTTTGTCAAGTTATTAAGATCATCCTTGAGATGGTTCCTCTCCTTAATAACCTGATTTCTCCCTATCCTAGATATAAAAGTCCATCTGTAGCTAAGTCTTCTCCTTTTTCAATTGAGTGATCTCTTTGGCAAAGTTGCTCTCTCTTTTCAAATTCTTTCTTGAATAGTTCGATCTTTGAAGGAGCCTAACCAATTGGGCTTGGAATTGTCCCATCATCAAGTAGTGATAGAGCATCATTAACATGATGGGCCTTCTATTCATCATATCTTGAAGTGATGTTGTTATCTCTTCAATATTGCTCCATGCAGTGAAACTTTATCTAAGCATGGAAAGCTAACTGGCCTTTTTACTTGTAATCAATTTCACCATACTCAAAGTTCTAATGCTTAAGGTTTTCAAAGAATCAAATGAATTGCTAGCATTGAAATTGTTGTAAAAATAGAAGAGGTTCATAACTAGTGGTTTTCCATAATCCCATAAGTGGCACACAACTGAAATCTCTGCATTTATATATGATCAACTGAGAGAACAACCATAAAGCCTTCCATGTGGCCTCTTCTCCTTTAAGATTTTGAAATTTCTTGATCTATTATTCTTTAAACTTGTCTTGGTTCCATTGTTTGCCGATGATGTTGGAGATAAGGCTGAAGTTAAAAAATAAATTCGGTAATGTTCTCTACTCTACAATGCGAAAGTGACTGACAACCCAAATTTAAAGAAACGATGTGTATCTAATGAATTGAATCATTCTTCTTTTTCTGTAAAAGTAGAAGGCTTGAAAGGTTGCGGCACAATTAGGAAAAGAGATCTGTTACTGCCCTTTCGACATAGCCCAATGTTTTTGAAATATGACCAGACCATGTATCGCCAAAGCATAGATATCTTAAATTTTTTGGACATCAATGGTATTGGCCATTGTTTTCTTTAGACTGGCTCATGAGATGCTCTCACTATTCCCTTTCATCTTGACAGACTCTCAATTTGTAACTCTGTTGCCTTAAGAATCTAAGCTAATTTTTCTTGAAAGTTTGAGGTTACAAAGCCTTACAGTATATTCTATCAGGCTTGGCCCTTTTAATGTTGATAATGCAGCATGTTCATCGATTGTGGGGACCAAATCCTCATGATTGAAAGTGAAACATTGATACACGAGATTCCAAAATTTTATTGCTGCTCATAATAGGGTGATTTCCCATCGAACCTTGAAAAGAAAGGTTATATCATCATATCTCCTCACGAATGACTCCTTCTTTGTGTTATCCCAAGTAAGCCCAAATTTTTCTAGCTCATGATAGTTGTTTTGTTGGAACCTAATCTTAATCCTTTCATGCATTGTCAAGATGTAACTAGGCATAAGAATATCTCTATCTTTATGTTGACAGCCCTTAGATCATGTTCTGACTTCTTCAAAGAGCTTGAGAACAAAAATGGGTTATTGCTCCTTGATAGACATGCCTTGCTGAACACTAAACCATCAGCCAATTATCCTGTAATGATGATGATTATGATGAAATAATGCATGCATCAAATAGAAAAGCAAAAAGGATACAAAAATAATACGCATAAGAAAGGATAAAAGAATAACAACAAAAATACATTATAAAAATTACCTCGACAATAGGCAATACAATGCTTAAGGGCGGACATGACAATTACGAATTAATGGATGGCACAACGGCATGTTCGGGTTAAAAATCATCCTTAATGAGGTGATTCAATACCTTATGGGGAACAAAACTGACCAACTAGGTGATAATGTTCATTCATCACGATCTATGGTGAGTGTCTATGGTGAGTCTAATTAAGCTATCATTCGAACAGCATAACAGCTAGTTTAGGTTAGTTATGACTCTTTGAGGATAACATAGGGCATTGTAGGTGATGGCATTCGTTAGTCACCACTAACTTATTGAAAAGGGTTAGCTATCGATCAGATAGCATAAAGAATACCTTAGTAAAATAATGAAACATGAAATAAAATGACAAATGTGAGTGACAATATTATTTATTATTGCCTACTTAACTATAGTGCATAAGAGTAAAGGTAAGAAGTGTTTTCCCAAGTGATCTTATTTTTTGAATAATTCTAGCAACATTCTAGTATGGCTAGACACTGTTTGGCTTATAGGCTCACTATATGGGCATGAGTTGGCATCTAAATTGGTACATGAATCACTCTTTCATCTAACAAAGATAGCCAAGGCAACTCGACCCTAAGCCCATTGTAGGCTAGGCAGAACGGGTTTGATTCGGTGGAGGTATTTCCTTTGCAAATGTGAAAGGTTACTCATGAAAAACATGGGTACTTTATACTCTGGAAGGCTTTGCCATGCCTATGCAGAGGGGTACTCACAAAGGCAAATAGCTCATTTCCTCCTAAAATTAGGGTATTAACCTTACCAAGGAGTTTAGTAGGAATCTAATGCAAATGCATGTGCAAAGTGTGTACTAAAAAAACAACCAAACCATTTATTTTACTCCTATATTACCATACTTATTCAAATTGATTTTTATTCAAGAATAGAGCAGTCTCTGAATATCATAAGATAAAAATCATAGAAGGTAAAAGGTTAGAAGATAAAAATAAAAGGGGATTATAGCTAAATAATGATGGAAATAAAAAAAACCAAGAGTTGAGCTAGATATTACTGGTAATAGGCCTTACTTTCTAAGTCCTCCCTAGTGGAGTCGCCAAGCTGTAATGATGTCCCCTTGCTAGGCACAACACCCACGTGAATGGCTCGGATGATGATGCGCTTGACTTAAAAAAAGAATCAAAATTAGTCAAGATTTACCTTTAGGTTATCCCTTGATTTGGATTTGGATTAAGCACAGCAAGATGGTACTGAAAGGAAGGACCATCGGGAAAATCACTCATCCATCTAGTCTCAAATGGCCACCATAAAGTGGCTAAAGACCTAGAGTTGCCACCAATCATTTTGGGCTAGGCATGATTAGATGCCTATTGAAAACAATATTCTGAGTTACAAAACTCAAAACTTCAATTTCGAGGTCTACAAGGTCCAGAGATTCATTGGTTGGGTTTAGATGTTGGTTATGTGTAAGGAAGGATAGCACCCCCACGGTGCTCAAAATCGATACCCACTAGCAATATCATACTTTGGTTTTAGTTTATTCAATTCCATTTTATCATTATTTCGATATAATCCCCTTTAAATGCATGAATTTCTGTGAAAATTATATATCTAAGTTTTAAAAAAAATTAAATCACATATGTACCCTGGAGGTATGGGGAACATAGGGATTTTTTATGAAAATCATTTCTAGATTTAATTTTAAAAATTTGGATCATGCACTAGAGAGATATCGACATAAAATATTGCTTTGTAATTTTTGAAAATAATCTGGAAACATTAGAATATCACAAAAGGGAAATGTGTTAGTAAGACAAAAAAGAATATAATAATATTGCATAAAAATAAACATGTAAAAAGGTATAAAAAAGGACGATCGAAATGTATCTCATAATTATCTTTGATTATTAAAGAATAACCATGATGACAATTTAGGACGCGTTTGGATTCAGTGGTCACTTAAGGTATAACAAAAAGGTTTTTATTAGTAAACCCAAGGATGTTTGGAAGAGAGAGTTCAAATTTCGAGTGAAGTTTGAAAAGTGAGGTTTGAAAAGTGAGGTTGGAGTGTCCCCTTGGAAAGTGGGGTTGGAGTATCTCTAATGATGAAGATTTATTATGTTTTCAAAATAAAGTTTTGGTTAAAAGCTTAGGGATATTTGGGGGAGAGAGAGAGAGAGAGAGAGAGAATTTGGGCTTTCGAGTGAAAAATAAGGTTAGAGCATCCCCTTAAAAGGGTGAGGTTAAAGTATTCCCAATGGTGAAGTTTTCTGACATTTTCAAAATAAGGTTTTAGTTGAAATGCTAGAAAGGTTCTAAAGAGAGAAAATTTATGTTTATAAGTGAAAAATGGGATTAGAGTATCCCATCAAAAAAGTGGGGTTAGAGTATCTCTATTGGTGGAAATTTAAATATTTATGGAGAAAAGAAATATTTTGGTGAAACTAGAAACCAAGAATTTGAATAATATTATATTTTTGTTTTAGCCTCAATCTGAGCCTAAGGGGCATATGTTTAGTATACTACTCCACGGGGAGTCAATCGAATGCATTTCTAGACATTGGAACATCTCGATAAAAGTGACTTAGGAAATTGGTTTAATTTTAGTTCACAAACAGGGGGCAACATCGCACTATCTCCCATCTTGAATTTATTTTGGGTTCATCTAAAGGCTTTAGGGTAAATGAGGCATCGTTGGAAAGATAACTTGACAAGGAGTAATATAAAAATTTTTGAATTTAAGTTTATTTTAGCACTGGCAGAATGTGTAGAGGAAAGGGCATAATGGATTTTGAAAAAGCATCTTAGACTCATTCAGGATTATTCAATCACAAATGGTACTTTTATGGAAAGGGAATTTCATGAACTTTCTAAAAAAATTATTTTAAAAATTCAAAAAAAATTTATCTAGTCATCTAAAAGGGCCCAAACAGAATGCAATTCGCTAGTTGCAATGGTTCCAAATAGCAAAGGTTTGTAAAATCGTAACTCCCTTATCTGAAACAATCCAAAGGCAAATAAGATACCATTGGAAAGGTTATCTGATTCTATTTAAGGTTAAAACATCCAAAAATTCTAGAAAAATGCTTTAGAGCTTGAAAATAATTTTTCATATTCAAACTACAGTGTTACCAGAGCAAAAATAAGGGAATTTTTGTTTTTTTTTAGCTTCTTCAGGACTAGGCTCGAGCCATGGACATTCGAACATTAATAACTAAAAGAAAAGGGTAGTATGGTCTTCATGAACTCAATTACACAATCCTAGAGTAGTTTTGGATAATGAAATAGCCCATTGAACATGTCATACACAAGGGTGTTAAACTCAAGATCAAGGCATAAACATTTTAGAGTGAGTTAAAGGCTATTTTTTATTTTGAAAACTAGAATCTCTAACCTCATTTAACCATTAATCTAGACCTAGAATCTTGATTTATCCCTAAGGTTGGAGGACCAATTTAGTGCAAATATCAATTGCTTTTTATTCTTTATGTATTAGAGGTAACATAGACTTGGTTTTCTTTTTTTTTTTTTTAGAAAATCAATTTCTTTAACAAACAAATACCTACGAAAGGCATCAGGAAATCATTTTTAATCATGTAAAGTACATAAACACGGTATCCAAAGCAAACATATGCTGGAACAACCATAAGGCAACATCTTCGTCAGTTAAATCATGCTAACAATGCAAGAAATGTAGAAAAATGCATGAACAATTAAAAGGATGCTTAGATGAACACAAAAAGTGGTAGACTCATGTGAGATAATGCTTCCATTGCATGAAACAAGTGATAGAAAGTTTTTTGCAACATTAAAGATGAGATTTTTATGTCATCAAACTCAAACAAGCATCATCAAGCTTATAAGAACATTAAAAAGTTTTATGCATGGATGGTGATGGAGAATGTTAAAAACCAATGGAACAGTGGTTGTTCTAAGATGAGCAAAGAAAAATATGATTTGCAAGCATCCAAGCAACATCCAAGCATTGCAATCACAAAACATCATCAAAACAAGTTCAAAGATGCATGATTTCCCATCAAAGTCATGGTTTTCATGGAAAGGTTAACTAAGATGGCATGAAATGCAATATGCAAAGGAAAAAGGAAAATCTTGTAGAAAACTATACCAACGAAGCTTACGAAACTCCTTTTTCCTTGTTTATGTAAAGCTGTAATTTTTAGGCTCATATAATTTTTTCTAAGTTTTTGGTTTTTGGCTCACTTTTCCTTTCTTAACTTGCTATAGATGAGCATGAAGGACTAGCAAAAATGAGCTTTTTGATGATATTAAGGATGGAAAGGGTTTTATGATGAAAGAAAGTAGGAAATAAACGTTTTTAGAGAGGTTTTGGGAGGCTATTTGAAGAGCTACGAAAATGGAAAGTTTTTTCTTAGTTTTTTGGTGGCTATGTGTGCTTTAATGTAACAGTGTTCTCCCCTTTTGCTAAGCCAAAGTTGGCTCTTTTATAATTAAGTGTTCAACCAAAGGTTTAAATGCCAAAAATAAGGGTATTTTAGGCTTTTGCTTTATGTCTTAGTGGACAACTCTAGGTATTATGTGCAACTATCTTTTTTTCCATTGGTTTGGGCAAGCGTAATAGTAGAGCAGGAGAGCAGAAAGGTCTGGAACATGGAAAAATACCAAGCATGCCCCTAAATAAACCATGCAATCCATGAAAATGCCCATTTTTGAGTGATTATAGGCCTTAAAAATTTGTTAAACCCAATCATAAGCCTAATGTAGAGGTTTAGGATGAATTTTAATGATTTTTGGTGGCAAAAGGTGGCCAAGTTGGATTTTGAGATCAATGGTGCAAAAGTTGAAAATACCATAAACTGGGTAATTTTGCCTAGATATATAGATACATCGCATATTATACTGATACATTTGGGCAAAAAACCCAGAATGTATAGGTGCAATGAAAGATGTATCGTACATTCCTAGGATGTATCGATACAACCACTTATGTATCAATACATTTTGTCTAAAAATCAAATTTTAGCTACTGCCAAGCCTCTATCGATACATTTGACCAATGTATCAACACATCAAGCAAATGTATCGATGCAAGCCTCATTTATGTTGATACAGCTAGTGAAATTTTGAATTTTGATGATGTAAGGACCCGTTATCGATATACAAAAGCCATGTATCAACACATTTATGTAAAATTATGAAATTTACATACCTTAGACTCTTTGAACCTTTTATGTAAGCTAGGAATGATAAGGAATGAATCCATGCTCATCTAAATGATTTTGATGATGCTTTGAATAATGACCTCTAATACCTTGAATATTGGCCTAACAAAATGAGGTGTCTATAGCTGCCTCTCTTTGGCTATTGTTGAGTATCAAGGACAGGGCAAAAACAAATAGAGACCATTTTGTTCAAGATGAAATGATGTTTCTTGAATATCTGGGAAAATAAAATTCAATTAATGTTTAATGAAGGCAATACATTGGCAGCAATTTTGATATAAGTTCAAATGAGCTTTTGTAAGGTTTAACCTTTCTACTTGGCTTTTGAGTTTTATAGGATTTAACCCTCCTAGGAAGGTGCCAACTTACATAGGCTTTAACTGATGGGTGTCCAACTTTTCTTATGGATGGACTCAGTTGATGCCAAACTTTTTGCATAGATTTAACTAGTATCTAGCTCTTTATAGATAGACTCAGTGGTGCTCGACTCTTTGCAAAGAAACTTGTCTAGTGTCCATCTCTTTATGGATGACTCGGTTGATGCCTAGCTTTTTGTGGATAAACTACTAGTGCTCGGCTCTTTGTGGATAGACTTGACTAGTGTCCAACTTTTTATGGACTGACTTTACTAGTGCCCAATTCTTTGTGGATAGACTTTATTGGTGTCCAGCTCTTTGTGAATTGACTCAATTGGTGCCTAGCTCTTTGTGGACAAATTCTACTAGTGGCTGGCTCTTTATGGATTCACTTGATTGGTGCCCAGCTTTTTGTAGACTTACTCGATTGATGCCTAACTTTTTATGGACAAACGCTATGAAGCCTAGCCTTTTACGAACTGATGGGGAAAAAGAGTCAAGCTTTTTATGGACTAAAGGAAAAAGACATCTCGCTCTTTATGGACTAAAGGAAAAAGCGTCCAACTTTTTGTTGACTAAAAAGAAAATAAAGTTTAGCTCTTTATGGACTAAAGAGAAAAGGTGTGTAGCTCTTTGACTTATGAATTTGGTATCTTACCTGGATAGTTTTCTTATTTGGAAAATTATGAGAATAGAAATTCTTATATGAAGTCCCTTTAGGGTCTATGAAAAGTAAAAAACTATACCTGATACTTTAAGTTGATTGACTTTTAGGTCAAGAATTTATACACAAAAAGTATTACTTCTTGCATGATGATGTAAATGCATGTTTGAGTGATGGAAATATGATGATTCTAAAAGCCTAATTCAATGATTGGTTACGACCTTTTTAGTTGTCTACTCTTCCATAAGTTTTAATCATGACCTCTTACCCTAGGGTTCACCAATCTTACTTTAAATTTTTAAAGGATTTCAATGTTAAGGTTGTTTCCAGGAAAGTACAAATGACTCTTGATTGTGAAGAAAGGGTCATGAGCTTGACTGGCTCATATTTGGGGACTCATTTATTAAGTTTATAGGTAGGTTTGGTAGATTAGCTTGTTAATTTTTGTGCAAAATGTGGCTTTTGATAGTTCGGGTAGACTGCTTTGAGTTTTAGGTGTATTGATAAAAAAGTGAATAGAGAAATTTTTTTTATCTTATAGCTAGGGTTTGCTAAGGAAAAGGTTTTAAACACATTTTCAAGATGAGAAGGTTTAAAGGTAAGACTCACTGTGGTCCTAAGGTTCACTCTCGAGCTTTAGACATAAAATAAAGTCTTGCAAAGCTTGCATCTTTTTTAAAGTAATGTTAGGAAATTCTATTACTAGTTTTTTTCATTTACCAATTATTATTAATTAAATGATAAACATGATGCATAATTTAAGTGATACAAAAGGAATTGAAAGAGAATTCAAGTAATTGTATTACATTCAAAAGAAAGAGGGTACAAGTTATTATAATTCTGAGGTCGTGAAAGATTTTGATACATAAAAGAGTTAAGAATGTTTTTTTGGATAGATGGGCCCTTAATGTTAATGACATGAATCATCCACTGAGTGTTTTTGGAAACCTTTCTCAAGCAGGCAATCCTTTTGGTGTCAGTCAAACCTAAGGATGCTCTTTTGATTGCCTTATGATGTAATGGTTGCCTCAGGTTTAGGTGGGTGTCATATTTTTTCTTCAAGTGTGGGGTGAAAATAAGGCTCAGTAAGGTATGTTAAGTAAGGCAAGGAGATTAAGTCATGATTTGGCATTTGAGTCATAGTTATGAGTGTAGGTTAAATTAGTGCTGGTTTACACTGGTGATAATTTGGCTTGATTAGGTTTAGGTAAGAGAGAGTCTAATCACGTAAGCCTTCTTTTTAGGTTTTCAACTTAAGCTGGCTTATTTTCCTTGGCACCTTTTTGGGTTTTCATTCGCGGCTATCTTTTTTTCTTGGGGGTGTTAGACAAAGTATTTCATGATAGAATCAGATTGATACGGTTAGGTAAGTCACTATTATCCATCTAGATTAACATCAGGGCTCCTCTAGAAAAAACGCGTTTCACCATGTAAGGCCTTTCCTAATTTGGTGTCTATTTTCCTTATGTATCTTTATGGATCGGGAGGATTTGTTCAAGCACTAGGTCACATTCTCAAAACTAATGAGGGTAGACTTTTTGTTGTGGGCTCTCATCATATGCTTTGGTACATTTGCCCATGACAAATAGCTTTCATCATTTTTTCTGTAATGAGATTAAGCTGCTCATATCGATCATTGACCTATTCAGCTTCTTCTAGTTGAGATTCCATCAGGACCCTAAGTGAGGGGATTTCGACCTTACTGGGTAGAGTAGCCTCCATACCGTAGACTAAGTATAATGGGGTAGCACCCATAAAAATTCAAACTATTGTGTGGTAGGTGTGTAATGCAAAAGGAACTTTTCTTGCAAATCTTTATATGTTTCAACCATCTTTTCGACTAATTTCTAGATATTCTTGTTGACTGCTTCAGCTGGCCTATTCATTTTCAAGCGGCATAGGATGGAATTATGATGCTGGATTTTGAACTAAGAGCAAACTGCTTGCAATATTTTGTTTTTCAAGTTGAATGCATTGTCCATAATAATCTAATGGGAAGCTCATTTTTACAAATGATGTCTCATCTTATAAATTTGCACACAATGGATTTAGTAACATTAGTGTACGAAGCTGCTTCCAGTCATTTAGTGAAATAATCAATATCAACTAAGATAAAATGATGCTAATTAAAAGCCTTAAAAGTGATCGATCTGATCATATCCCTACCCCATATAGAAAAGGCTATGGTGCTATCATAACATACAGAGGATAGTGAGACATTGATTTTGTCCTCATAGATTTGTCATTTGTAGCACTTTTAGGCATAGTCAATGCAATCCTTCTCAAAGGCCAATCAGTAATAATCTGATCGCATGACTTGTTTCACCTTCTGGTAAAGACAGCTAAGGCACCCCAATCTTAGGCCCATCATAGGCTTGACAGAATAGTTTCGATCTTGTGGATATATTTCCTAATGCAAATGAAGAGGGTTACCTATGACAGACATAAGCAATTTACACCTCGAAAGTTCTTGCTATGCCTATGTAGAAGGTTACTTACGAAGGCAGATAGCTCACTTGCTCCTACTATTTAGGACCTTAATCCCACTATAGAATTTGGTGAGAATTGAATGCAATATGAGTTCACAATGTGTGTCGAGGAAATAATCAAACCTTTCTATTGGCCCTTTATTATCATACTTCTCGAATTAGTTGTTATTTGGAAACAAGGTAGTCTCTGACTTTTACAAGATGAAAATCATAAAAGTAAAATATTAGCAAAAAATGAAAAGGATAATAGTTTAATAATGATAAAACATCGAGAAAACTAAGAATCAAGTAACACATGGCTAGTTGTAGGCCTAACTCTCTAGATTGGTTCCTAACGAAGTCTCTAAGCTATCGCAACATACCCTTGCCACAATCCAAATCGCTCAAACTGTGATGCGCCCAACTTAAAAGGAATTTGTGGATGCCTTTCGGTTATCCCTCGATTAGGATTTGGATTAGGTGTAATGAGATGATAGAAAAGGAAAAGATCCTTGGGTGAATTACTCGTCCAACTGGACTTGGATGGCCACCATGAAGTGGCCAAAAACTTAGAGTCACCACTGATCATTTTACTCTAAGCTTGGTCGAATGCTTATTGGAAACGATATTTCTAGTTATGAAACTCAAAACATCAATTTCAAGGTCTACGAGGTCTAGAGATTCATTAGTTTGGTTCAAGAGTTGGTTACACGTAGGGAAGGATTAGCACCCGCATAATGCTCAAAATTGATACCACTAGCCATGTCTTATGTTAGTTTTGGTTTTTTTTATTTGGACTCATCATTATTTTGATATAATCTCCTTTAATGCATGAATTTTATGTGAAAATTGCAAGCTGGGATTTTAGAGAAAAATTTAAATACATATCTGCCCCATAGATTTAGGGAACATTGCCTGGAGAAAATAATTTACCTTATAATTGGATATTCTATATCAATTACTGGAGAGATATAGACACTAAATATTGCCTTATAATTTTCAAAAATAATTTGGAAATATGAATGCACAAGAGACACCAAAAAGGGAGACATGTTAACAAGACACAAAAATATAATAATATTGCATAAAAATAAACACGCAAAAGCATAAAAAGGAGAGACAATTGGAATGTATTTCCTAAGTGTCTTTGATTATTGAGGAATTACCAAAATGATATTTTAAGATGCATGAAAATGAAATTTTCGTAAGTCTGAAAAAGAAAGTTTTGATTAAAAGGCTTTGGGAAGTCTACGACAGAAAGAATTCAAAATTTTAAGTAAAAAATAGGGTTAGAGTATCCGTTCAAAAGATAACGTTGGAGTATCCCCAACGGATATGAAACTTGAACGAAATTTGTAAAAGCAGGGTTGGAGTATCCCTCAGAGGACGAGCCTTCCCCAAGGATGAAAATTTTAGGAATGTTTTTGAAAAAGGGAAGAATATTTTTAAATAAAAATAGGCGTTTTAAAATATTTTTAAATAAAAATAGGTGTTTTAAAATTAAAACTAATAAATCAAATTAAAGATAAAATTATTTTTTTCTTTGGCATTGATTCGAGCCTTATTGGGCGCGTTTTGTGACACTAAACTCCATGGGGAATTATTCGAATGCATTTTGGGGTATTTGCTACCTCGAGAAAATGGTTCAAGAAATTAATTTAATTCTTAACTCTAAAAATAGGGGACAACATTGCGTTGTTGCCTTTCTCGAATTTATTTCGGGTTCACCCGAAGGCTTTAAGGCCTAAATGAAGTACCGTTGGAAAGGTAACTTAAGAAGGATTAATAGAAGAATATCCAAATCCTAGAAAATCACTTTCTAAGTGGAATTAATTTTTGAAGTTAGGCCTGTTTTAGTAGTGGCAGCATGCGCAAGAGAAAAGGTGTAATGAACTTTTAAAAATATTCTCAGACTGATTTAGAATCATTAAATCAAAAAAGATACCCTCCAGAAAGGCAATTTCATGAATTTTTAGGAAAATATTTTAAATCTAAAAAAATCATCTAGTGGGTCGAATGGCCCAAATAGAATGTAAATAGCTAATTCCACAAGGATTCTGGACAAGAATGGTTTGAAAAATCTTAACTTTATTCTCCAAAATTATACAAAGGTAAATAAGACCTATTCGAAAGGTAATTCGATGCCCTTTCAGGAAAAAATATTAGTAAATTCCAAAAAAATGCTTTATGGCTCAAAAATGATTTTTTTTCAAGTTATGGCTATAATGCTATAAGGGCAAAACGGAGGAGTTTTTTTATTTTTGAGTTTTCTAGGACTAGCTTAGGTTATGGACAACCAAATGTCTATAACAAAGAGATTCAATAATAATTGATTCACAACCTTATTCGCATAATCCTGAAGTAGTTTGAGATGATGGAATAGCCCATTAACCAAGTCACCAGCAAGGAGTATTAGACCACACAATCGAGGCATAAATATTTTAAACCAAGTAAAAAAAGCTATTTTATTTTAAAATTAGAATCTTTAACCTCATTTAACTATGTATCTGGACATGGAAAGCTTGATTTTTCCTTAAAATCAGATGACCAATTAATAAAAACATTAAATCCATGTTAATTTCTATTTATTGAAGGTAACATAGACTTATCTTGGGGTTTTTTGAATATCAGATTTTTGCAGAAAATAAGCAAATATCTTGATACCTTAATTAATCAAATGGATCCAAAAACATCTCAAAATTCTCGACTTAGTTGTTTCTAAATAACTAATGACAATTATGAGATACATTCTGCTCGTCATTTTCTTTTCTCTTTTATTATTTTGTGTGATTTATTTTCTGTGATATTATCCTATCTTATCATCTTACTAATACATTTCCTTTATGATCATCATCTTGATCCATACATTTAAGATTGTTTTCAAAAAAAAATTGTAAGGCAGTGTTCCATAACGGTATCTTTTCAGTGCTTGATATGGAATATTCAATTTTTAAAATTTAAACCCAAAGAAAATTTTAATAAAAAATATCTATGTTCCCCACTTTTTCGAAGTGCATATGTGATTTAAATTTTTATCTAATACCCCAGTTCACTTTACTCAAATTAATGCATTAAAAGGGGATTATATGATAAAAATGACTAGTCAAAACCAAGGAAACCAAAACCAAGTTAAGACAAGGTTAGAAAGGTATCGATTTTAGGCACCATGGGGAGGTTTGTACCTCTTTGCATGCAATCAACTCCCAAACCCAATTGTCTAATCTTTGGATCGCTTATACCATGGGATTGATATTTAAAGTTTCATAACTTGAAATATTAGTTTCAATAGGCATCTAATCATGCCTAGCCTCAAATAATTTGTGGTGATTGTAAGATTAGCCACTTCATTATAGCCATCTAAGACTAGTCAAATGAGTGATTCATCTGGCTATCCGCTTTTATGAAAAAGGGACAAGAATAGTCACTTTCTAGCTCTTATCACGCCAAAAAGGAGGAGTCTTGATCTAAGTCACGCGTGCTCTCTTTCGCGATAAAAATAGGGTTAGAGCTAACACTCTTTGAACACTTTACCATGGCTAGGAATGATGAATAACTTATCCGTGCTTGTCTAAACGACCTTAATGATGCCTTGAATGATGACTTTTTTTACATTTTATCAATATGGTCCCTAAGCATTTCAAACTTTTCCAAAAAAAATTTTTGCTTAGCACCATGTGAATATACTACCTGGTGACACAGCACTGACAAGCATATTCATTTTTTTTATTTTTATTATTTTATTCTATAACCTTCCAATTAAGCTTCAGGATATCAAAAAATTGGCTTGGGAAGATGAATGACTATATTTCATCTAAAAGTCTCTGATTTGACATAGTTTGTTCAAAAATAGCATAAACAAATTAGGGCTCTACACACATAGGTCAATGGAGATGCCATAAAGAGCTAAGCATATTAAGAAGTTACATAAGCAAGTCCAAGATAAGATCTTAATGCAAAATAAGAAGCACAAGAAAGTCACTAACAAGCATCGCAAGCATGTTAAGTTCAAAATTGATGATTTGGTATAGGTTCATCTTCGTAAGGAGCATTTCCCATAATAAAAATATATGAAGCTTAAATCGAAGGCTACTAGTCCATTTAAGGTGCTTCAATGCATTAGTGAGAATGCCTATGAGATAGAGCTTCTAGAAGACTAAAAGGTTTCTAGCACATTCTTTATAATAGATTTTTCTCCATATCATGGTGATGAAACTTGTTTAGAGTTGGGGACAAGTCCTTTTCAACTAGGGGAGATTGACGCAGGAGTGTCTAAATTCATAAAAGCAAACCATGTCGCCTATGCAACTCATGGTTCAAAGGAATTACAACTTCTGACTTTGGCGCGTTAAAAGCGACAATCCTGCACATAGGTTAACTTGAGAAGGTTAACAACTTTGCTGCCGAAAGAGTTAAAGGGCATACAATATATGGATAGAAAGGTCTTTAAGTCTAGTTTCTTGATGTATGAGATTGTATTGGTTGGATTTTGATGGAGAAAGTCATGGCCTAATCAATACAGATTGGTCAAACAAATAGATTTGTTGAATTTTAGGGATTTAGAATTATGATTACCTTAATTTCTTGAATTACATTAAATTTTAGTAATTCTTTTATTTCCTTTTAGATTTCCAAAGGCTTGAAGGTTTGTTCTAGCCACTAATATTTAAATTTTCCCTTTAGAATGTAATTGGTAGATTAATGAGTATAAAATAAAAATGCTTTTGAGACTTTCATTATCCTGTATCTTTTTAGTGGATTTTTATATACTAGTGGGTTATTTTAAGTTTCTATGTCCATGAATTATATCCTTGGGGTGGTGTATTTTGATATGCTTTTAAGTAATTCTTAGTGGTAAGCCTTATTATCTTCTTTGAATCTTCTAAACTTAGGTGTTGAATTATGTAACCCTTTTGGTTAGTTCTTGTTATTTTTGTTACTAAGTTGTCCTTTCTTTTCCAATCTGTTTGTTCGGCATCAAGATCATCCTATTCAATCACAACCATCCATTTTTTTTATGACCCACTTGAGCCACCCTTTTTTTCCCTAAATTGTCCTCTTATGCTCTTCTTCCTCTGCTGACTCTGATAAGTATAAACATTCAACATTCATTTCAATAGCAAAACCTTTGTATAAAATAACTCATGCCCTTAAAAAGAAGAAGTTAAATCTCAATAAAGTCTTACCTATACGTTTTTACCATTTAAAAAGCACAAACAAAATGCAAATGTAAGTAAAGCCATTGCACCAATCACAATCCCTTCTATTTCCAAGCATCCCTCGGTGCAACAAAAGATCAAGAGGAACAAAACCCAAATGAAAACTCACTACCACCATGGTAATGACTTAACTGGTGTTACTGGCACTTCCTTCCTCAACACTACAGCAATGATGATAGACGAACTTAACTAGCAATATCCATAAAATTACAAACAAGATTTTTGACTTGATTTTGGGTGGATCTAGCCTATCAGCATTGAATCTAACCTTCACTAGCTAGACCCAACTAGTGGCTAGTTGGAAACAGTCTAAATCAAGTTAAAAGAAGTTGATCGAATGAAGGGAAAAAAGGGAAAAAGGGGAAGGGAAAAAAAGAAGGAATAAAGAAAGAAACTAGATAAAAGGAAAGAAATTTAATTTATTTAGAATTTAATTGAGATTGTTTATGCTTAAAAAAATTGAGTTGATTGAGAGGACAACAAATGAACAATAAGGGGAAGGAAAACTAGTAAATTTTAAACAAATTATTTCTATTTCTTTTAGTAAATTTAATAAATTAATAAATTAAAGTGCTATGTGTCGAGTTTTAATTGGATAGAAAGAAGAAATTTCAAATGCCTAATAGAATTAACTCTAGGTGTGAAATTAATAGACGAAAAAATACTTTAGGTGCCAAAATTGACATTTTTAAAGTAAATATATCACATTGACAAATTTGACAAAGTTCAAGGGTATTTATGGTATTAATACTTTTATATTTTAAAAATAATTTGGTTAAGTTATATATAACATTTGATTCCATATTTAAAAAATTTTGCATGTTAACTATAATTTTTTTTCAAGCTGAAGCAAACCGAACTATTATCACCTCTACATATCCTAATATGATAATTGATATCTTTTTGTTTTCCTTGTACAAAACTAGTAATTTTGGATGTGACATGATTAGATGACAAAATATACGAAAAAATTATTAAAATATGATATAAAATATAATTAAACAAAAAATAATACAAATATAATATGATATACGAATATCAAAATATATATAAATAAATTATTAACAAGTCCAAAATATACGTAATATCTTTAATATTAGGTGACACAAAAAATAACATTATCGTCAGAACTGCGTATCTAAGCCAACATCTATAAGCAATAATTATCATGAAAAATGGTAAACTTAAATAGGAAAATTTTGAAAAAGGAAAATAGACTTTAAATTATTTAAAACAAAGTGAAAGCAGGAAATTAATTACTAATAAAAAACAATTATTACAATTTTTAATAAAGATATTCTAATTACTTTTTTTGTTCTTATTTTTATCTCATCTTTGGCTATTGTAGTGCGGCCTTTTTCAGGCAATTCAGGGACCCCATATATATTATAAAATATGATATATATTATAAATAATAATTTATGTTATATATAAATTATATATATTAAAAATATTATTTAAAAATAAAAAATAGTTTATATTAATCTCAATTTACTATTTAAAAAATAAAAATGAAATTATTTTATATTAGATCTCGGCTTACTATTTAAAAATAATAAAAAATAAAAACCCAAACTACTATTTAAAAAGAATAAAAATATAAAATATAATTATAACTAAATATACAGATGACCATAATTGAATATGCAGATAACCAAAATTGATATATTTAATTCAAATATATATATTGATACATGTTCCTATACCATGTGAACCAACTCAAATATATATTATATGTAAAATATAAATATTAACAATACTATTTAAAAATAATAAAAGATTAAAAATATTTTATATTAAATCCCAAATTACTATTTAAAAATAATTAAAAATAAAAAATTATATATTAAATCTCAAATTACTATTTAAAAAATAATAAAAAATATAATCATAACTGAATGTACAAATGACCATAACTGTTATATTTAATTCTACTACATATATAAATTCCAAAATATGAAGGGTCAGCTCATATTCCGGGTGATTTGACCCCAAATATATATTGTTAAGAATGTCCTGAGGATGAAAGATATTTTTAATGTATTTCTTTAGTTTGAATTGATTATTCATATTTATATATATAAGGTTTCATTATATCATATAGATTTACATGTTAAAGTAAATGTGAACAAATATGGCTCATTGACTACTTGTGTTTAGACGGTTAGAATGTTGCATATAATGGACTTTATATGCGAGAAGACAACATTCTATGGTAAGTAGTCTAAATTGATAATCCATAGTCTATGAGCAGTTAACCCATATTAAGGCTATTATGTTGTCTAAATCCAATTAAGAAGATGGCTTATCTTAACTATTTAGAATAGTTTGACTCCTAAGTAGAGACACAGATATATTGCCTAGAGGTGGTGATATGTTGGACTGGACCAAAGTGCAATTAATCCATTAATAAGTCCATGTACTTAGATTAATTCATTTTTTATGTTCATTGTGTATTTACCTAAATCTCGAATATGTAATTGACTCCATACGTATAATTTGTATACTTTGATGTTCTAAAGGCTAAAGTGTTTCAAAGTTGTAAGCTACTAGACTGATTCATTAAGTATATGACTTGTACTCGATAAAAGCTTTACCTACAAATATATAATCATAGCTCCTATAAAGAGTTAAGGTTATCCTCTTAAAAAGCATTATACAGGATAGTGACAATGGACAAGGGCTCGATCATTTGTTTATCCAATAATAAATTGTTCACCAGTGGTTAACAATCATTTTCACATAAAGAGTATCATGAAACTTTAAGCAATCAACCTGGAATCCATTTACTGGGGATTTCTGTGTTGGGATGCAGTTTACTATAAAAGAGGCGGTGCTTTTAGCTATCAAGCACTATAATATCAAGCACTCAGTAGATTATAGAGTTATTAAATCTACGCCAACCAAGTATCACTGTAAGTGTAAAATGTATGGCATGGGGTGCAACTGGAGTATAAGGGCAACATTGTTAAAAAAGAAACAAGTTTGGGAGATTAAAAAATACAATGGCCCTTGTACTTATACATTTATACGAATTTGATAAGATCATATGAAATTAGATTCTAACATGATTTGCTCATACATTTTATCATTAGTCCAAGCAAATCTAGCCATTTTTGTTTCAGTTTTGGTCGTGGAGATACGGAATAGGTATGGATACATGATCACCTATAAAAAAACGTGGATAGCAAAGCAGAAAACAATTGTTTGACTATTTGGTGATTGGCATAAATCTTACAATGATCTACCAAAATGGTTAGGTGTAATGCAACAGTTTGTTCCTGGTACAATAATGGAATTACAAATCATACTTGTATATAGCGGCCAACTATTGGTGCATGGTAAGCGTATTTTCCATTTACTTTTTTGGACTTTCAAGTCTTGCATTAAAGGCTTTCCATTTTATAAGCCTATTGTGCAAATAGATGGTACATTCGTATATGGAAAATACCAAGGAACATTGTTGTTAGCTATTGTATAAGATGGCAATCCAAATATTGTACCAATTGCCTTTGCAATTGTAGAGGGTGAGACAAAGAAGGCATGGTCATTTTTTTTCACAATTTACGTAGATATGTTGTTACACAACCTGGCATTTACTTAATTTCTGATCGACATGAATCCATCAAATCTGTCATCAGAGACTCAGGTAATGCATTGAAACCTCCACATGCATTTTTTATATATTGTATTCGGCATATTGCAGCTAATTTCATTAGGAGGTTTAATAATAAGGACTTGCGTCAACAGGTTGTTAACATGGGTATGTATTTGCAATTATGATTATTTAATCCCTACACTTCTCTCAATTTTCATTTATATTAACAAGCTGTTTACAAGTCCTTAAATTAACAAATGATTTTAACAGCGTACAAGTTAAGGCAACCTTATTTTCAGTGGTACTATGAAAATCATCGTGCAGAAAATGCAAAGGCGACCGATTGGATTGAGAAGATCCCGGGGAGAAATGGGCTCAATCATATGATGAAGGAAGACGCTATGAACATATGACAACGAACCTAGCTGAATGTATAAATTCAGTGTTGAAGGGAACTCATCATCTTCCTATTACTTCTTTAGTCCAAGCAACGTATTTTAGGTTGGCTAAACTATTTGTTAAAATGGGAAAAAAGCATAGAGCAATGATGGAGGCAGGCCACACATCTGCGAAACTATCACTAATGCCATGCAAGAAAATTGAAAGAAAGCTAACTCCCACCTTGTTCGTGGGTTTATGTGAGCAAATCAATCTTTCCTAGTTGAAGAGTTAGAAAACCCACAAGAAAGAGTTATGGCTTCAAACTACAAAGTTAATCTTCATGAGAGATGGTGTGACTGTGGAAAGTTTCAAGAACAAAGGCACCTTATTCACATGTTGTTGCTGCTTGTGTTTATGTTCATATAGATTGCATGCTATATGTGGACAAATAAACTGGAGACTACATACAATGTCTATAGACATGAGTTTCAACTCATCAGGCATGAAGATTATTGGTCGAAATATAATGGTCCACAACTATGTCTTAATCCAGAAATACGGAGAGATCCAAAAGCTCACCAAAATCAAGTAGTATTCATAATGAAATGGACCTTAGGGAAAGATGCCAACTAAAGCGTTGCAGATTTTGCAGGAATGAAGGCCATAACCGTAACAAATATCCTAACAAATCCGATACCTCAGGGGAGAGTTCGCATCAATGATAATATAATAAATGATTTCTTATTGTAAAATTTTATACTTATATATAAATCGAAGTTGTTTAAATTTTTATATCCAATTTTCAAATATTAGTATATTTATATTTATACTAAATTTAATATGCTCACACAACATACTCAAAACTCATAGTAACTCTAAACTCTCAACATATATCATTACTATCATATCAAAAATTAAAAATCTATAATATTAATTCATGTATAAATCTAAAATTGTATCATTTATCTTATTATTATAAAAAAAAAATGTGTTAGGAACTCGCCTTATGACATGACAGATAATATTTGACTAATGACTACTAGATTTTTGAAAACCCGAAAGATGTGATAGATGCATTAAAAATCAGATTCTTTTTGACATGATAGATAATTTATATATTAATACATAATTTATGTAAAAAATATATATGGGGGAGAATCGATTAGCAGACCAAAGAGGGGTACATAGATAATTTTAATCTCCTTATTAATAATTTCAATAAGTATCATTTCATTCTTTGAAATTATTTTTTTTACTTTTACTTTTATTTAATAAATATTTGTTAATTTTACTTTTTTGAAAATTTTCTCGGGTGATGGGAACCACCAACTCGCTTTCTTTCGAGTTCTCATCATAAAACATATATATATTTTGAGAATTAATTTGAAAACTATTATAAATCAAAAAATAAAAAAATTTATAATATTTATGTAAAATAACAGACATATTCCATCAACAATTTTGTAATTAAGAAAAAAAATCCAACCACCAAAATATAAAAACCTAAAACCAAAACAGATATTTACCTCTACAAATTTAACGTCCCTCCACCGTTCAAATATAAAAAAATTAGAAAATCACCATTAATTACATTTATATCCTAAGTCATAACCCAAAATGAAAGGGCAAAAAAAAAAAAAAAGGTGAAAACTACTAGAATTTGCTAGAATTTGCACCAAAAACATCTCTACCAACTCTGCACCGAGTCCGATTGACTCCACGCGATTCCAAAGCTGCCTCCCAATCAATCTCCTCGTCTTCTTCCTCATCGTCATTTGCTCTCATCATCTGCAAAATCCTTTTCGCTTTTTCTTTGGCCCTTGCGCTCCCTCTCTCTTCAACTTCCCTTAAAACCTCCCCAGCTCTCGCTTCTTTTGCGAGTCCCTTGAACCTTAAGCTACCATGACTCAGTGCATACAACGCAGCAACGCAATTCTCCCAAGTTGCCTCCGATACCAACTCGCTCTCCCTCAACATTCCCACTAATATCGCTACCGCATTGGCGTCCAGCATCGCCGACTTACTGTTCGAGCAGGAAGCTAAATTACATAGTATCAGCAACACCCTACTCGCCGACTCCCCCGATTTCACCATGGATAACAGAGTCCAAACGGCGCCGAGTTTAACTAATTTAACTCGGTTTGACTGAACCAAAGAAAGATGGTAAAGAGCGAGTGCCGAATCGTGCCGAGTACGCTCGGAGTCCGACCTCAGCGCCTGAAGCAACGGTTGCAACGCGCCTAAAACTCCAATCGCCGTCTTATTTTCATCTTCTAAAGCTAAACTGAAGAGCGCACCGGCAGCATGCTCCTGCGCCTCACTGGATCCCGCCTTCAATGCATCAATCAGAAGAGGAACAAAACCTAACCGTACGATAACGACCTTATTCGATTTCTCCAAGGAAAGATTAACGACCGAAGCGATGGCGTTGGTTTGAACCACGCTGTATCTGGAAATGATCAAGGATCGAAGAACTGAAAGTAGCCGAGGAGAACAAAGAGAAACCCTAGCTTCTTCTTTAGCCCTTGTGATTTTCCTTAACGAAATCAAACCTGTTTCTTGCTCCAAGATGTCGGAACTTTTCAGTTTTAAGAAAAGCTCTTGTTCCTCCGGCGAAGAAGAAAATTCGGAATTAGGGTTTAGTGTTTCAGATTCGATTTCAATGGAAGAAGATGAAGAGCCGGGAGTTGGGAAACACGCAGGGCGGGTGGCGAGTGTTAAGCGACTTTGTGGAGTGGCAGTTGCTATAACGGAATCACCGGAAGATGACGAGGTGGAGCAGAACAAGTTGTTGACACGTGGCCCTATTTCGGTAGCTGCGTGTGAGAATAAAACGGGCGGATTTTCAGCAACAGCTTTCAGAAGTTCCCGCTCGGAGACCCGAAAATGGGGACCAGAACAAACTCTGGAAGGACTCTGCTCTTGAATCTTGGAACAGACAATTTTCTCCACAGATGTGTAATCTGGTGGAGCGGGGTTTGGAACGTGGTTGTGGCGGCACCAGGTAATGATGGTGGTTTTGATGGCGAGGTTCGGGATGATGGTGGAGAAGTCGGGGGTAGAGCCGTCGGGAAGAGTTGGGGTGAAGCCGAGGTCGCGGCAGACTTGGATGGAGATTCGATCGAAGGATTGGCCGGAGGGGTTTATAACGGGGTCGAACATTAAAGACCCAGAAATTGGGCAGAGGAATTCAGGTGGGGGTTGGGTCTTGGGATGCTGTGGAGTTGGAGATGAAGAACTGGAACGATGGTATAATGAATTTTTCCATCTATGCTTTCCATTTCCTCCCATAGTTTATGGGAGAAAGCTAAATTTTGTGCAATTTCTAGCAAAGGTAGAGGAGGAGAGTGTGAGCTGCGAAGCTGAGGCAGGGGCAGGAACAAAAAAGGCAGGTAAGCGTTTACCACTTTTCCTCTGAAAGATTAGGCAGGGTCAGTTGTGAAAGCTACGTAACTGCCCATGTTTTTGTCCAGGCTTAGCGCTGGGCTTTGCTTCGGGAGTTGAGTTTGTATGGGTCCAATTTCTTTTTGTATATTTTAAAATGAGTTTTTCTTTACCTTATTAAATTTAATTTTTTTGAAAATAAAATTTTTAAATATAAAACTGAAAATGAATTAAAATTTAACGAGTAAACATTTGTTAGTGTTTATTTATTTACTTTTGAATCTATTTGTATTTTATTTGTTTTTATTAAAAATTTTGAATATATATTCGTATTTGGTTATTTAAAATTAAGTTTATTCATATTCGTTCATTTAATTTAAATAAATTTATTTGTGAACGCTAAATTAAGATGCTCATTAGCATATAATCGAATATTTTTGTGAATAATTAAAAATATGTTTGTGAATAATAAATAAACAAATCTAAATAAATTTAAACAAATAAATAAATAAAACACAACTAATAATAATAATAATAATAATAATAATAATAATAATAATAATAATAATAATCGATTGGTATGCCTTACTTGTTAAAACATTTGAATCAAATGGTAAAGATATTAATAAAGGTATACCAATGGATTTGATATTCTATACCATTTGATTCAAATTTTTTGCAGATTCATATATTGTGAGTTAGGATAATTTTAGGATTAAAACATAAAATTACTTGTTAAAAAAAACTAAATTATTTTCATTTATCAAAAACCACTTTATTAATATCTACTATAATCTACATCTATAATTTACCTTATGGCAGAAAACAAAAAAAAAAAAAAAAAGCGTGGATAGTAATAAATTTTTCACCTAATGAAAATGATGCTTTTATTCCTTACATTTTTAATCACCATTTTAAATATTGTTTTACTACGTTAATATTTTTTCTAGTTTATAAGTAAAGAATTTTTAATTACATTAAAAGAGTATCCTTTAATGTATTTTTAATGTAAAGGACACTGAAACCTAAGAGAATACAGGTTACATTTATGTTAAAAGTAATAAATATGTATTAATATGATATATTCTGGATATTGAAAAAAATTTACATGTTAAATATTTTAGATATTTGTAATATATGTAATTCTATATTCAATATATTTTTCTTATTTAAAAATAGGAAAAAAAATTCACCTTAAATGTGCATGGCTAAACAACAAACACTAGTTGAAATAAATAGTAGTGATATTTAGTTTGTCTTATTATAATTGTTTTTTTATTAATCTTTTGAACTAAACCAACTTAATAATAAAAAAAGAGTTGAAAATTTCAAATAACTAGAATTTATATATATATATATATAATGAATTTTATAAGTGTAAAAAAATATGATAAATATATTAAAAATTAGTGAAAAAAATAATGGAAAAAGCCCAACACAACCTATTCGATTACGGGGATTTCTTTTTTCCCCCCCTCAACCAAGGGATGTTTATTTTGTGCCATTATTATTGTTTCTTATTGATTTTTTGAATAAAATAAATTTAATTTTGATCATTACGCTTAATAAAATTAAATAATTAAAAATATGATTTCCAAAGTTTGATTTAAAATTTTAATTGAATACTGTTTTCAAAAAATGATTAAATTTAATTTTTGACAAAAAACAATAATAAAAAAAATAATATGGAAGGCAAAGAATATTATACATTATTAATTGGGTAATAAGCAAGGGAGGGGAGGCGTGACTTCTAAGTTAAATATTCTTGTCCCCTTCTCCCTAGAATGACTCAGGAATATATATGCGGGTTTAATTTATAATAATATTAATTAATACTATTGTTAATATGGGAGCATTCCATCAATATATATATATATATTTTAAAATTTTATAACTAACAATCACAAGAAAGAATTATATAAGGGTCTATCATTTAAAATCATAAATTCTACCTAATATATTTATAGGCCATACAAAATTTAAAATTATGATTGATTAATTGTACTATAGTAATTATAGGTGATATATTCCCTGTTAATATTAATAAATATATAGTAAACTATAAATTTGATAATTATAAACATGACATATTTAATAAACATGAAAATAATATAATAAATATAATATATTTAATCATGATTAATATGACATGTTTAATGTACGTATTTATATAATTTAAAATTTATATTAAATTTATATTTATTCAATTAACCTAGAAAAAGACAAAACATGTACCATTAAATCTAATAAGTTATCATAATACTCAGCGAGCAAGCTAAGCCATACCTTAGAGCCACCCAATTTGATCTGTGTTTGCGTAATTTCCATGTAATAATAAGGAATGACCTTTTCAACTATATGGAGTTCACAAACTCTAGATGACGATTGATTGATTACCACTAATATACTTGTTTGCTACTATACCATCTGATCGTTAACTAAGCATCCATTTTTCCTACTTATATTTTATAATAGACTTTTTTTTAACGTTTGAATTAAGTAACCTTCAACAATCCCTTCATCTAAAAATGTCTTACATGATTTCAGTGTTAAGTGTAGACATTTTAATTATAATAAACAATGACCTCACCCATGTCTCCAAAGTCTATACATATTATATAAATGAAAAACAAAGTACATAAGATCAATTGGGATACATCGTATCCACAATCTTTCTAACACAGTTCGAGTTTGACATAGATTTTACCTTCAAGGGAAACTTTCAAAAAAAAAAAAAAGAAAATAAAATGGAAATTATTAAAAAAAAGTAAAATTAAAAAAATAATTTTAAAAAAAATAACAATAATTAAAATTATTAATGAAGATAATGTAATTACCTTTTTACTCTTATTTCTATGTATTTGGCCTCCTATTTTCTTATCTTAAAAAACAAACAATGAAAGGGTTGGTTCTTTGGATAAAGAATTATTTTTTAAATATTAATCAATGTCTACATATTAATTAAGATGGTATATGAAAGAAGAAGTGTAATTAATGCAATATTTTTTTTAATTCCATGAAAATAATGTATTAAGTGCAAAAAAAAAAAAAAAATCATAGAATGATAAATAAAAATATTGCAAACAACAATTAGAAGAAAGTTTTGATAGATCTTCGACATAACGGACTCTCAATGCCTTAAACTAAAAAACTTATTTTATACAATAATGTTAAAAATATTTTAGAACGTTCGTTGGTAACATTTTTAGTTAATTAAACTAATGAGAAACCCAAGGCTGAAAAAAAAAAAAGCATATACGTAATATTAAATTAAATTAAATGTTCTATTGGAATGCCACCCATTACATAATGAATTTGTTTGGCGACATTTGAGAAATAATCAAAATACACCTCCAGAAATTAGGATTAAAAAATTTATTTTGGAAATCTCTAGTTTGATTTTTGAGATAGATGTAATGAGATTTGTAGAACGAAAGTAGATTACTTTTTATCAAGTAATTTAATAAGGCACGCAAGTCAAATACATTGACAAGTAGAAAAGGTGTACATAATTTTTGTTTTTTCATTTGCATTTGGAAAAACTATCCAGTTATTAATATATATATATATATATATATAAAACTAATAATTCACAATTATAAGATAGAAGACAAACTTATCATGGAATTAAATAGGCGATTTTTTTTCGTTGAAGTATTCCATAGAGGATCTCTTAAGTCTACTAAAGAGTGATAAAGCTTTACAATCAGGCAAATATATATACCCAGCTTTATCATCTTGAAATTAATGTATATTCCATGCATATGTTGTAAACAAATTTTGTTTTGTCATGTATTTATTCTAAAAAGCAACCATCTTTTTCTTGAATGGCTAATAGGGTGTTTCTCCTTCCCTTGAAGAATTAAAGAAACCAACTTTTTTGGAGAATGGATATAAAGTCATTTGTCCTTGTGATGAAATTCTTTCAATTTCATTTCTATTTCATTCAATAAGCTAAGCTTAGTTTGGAGACAATCATGTCTAGCAAGCTTGGTAAAAGAATTTATTAGGTAAGCACCATATTTTAGTCCAATGTTTAGTTTAATTGTTAGTGCAATCACCTTTAAGAGTTAATACTCAATAAATTTGAAATTTGAATTGTACGCTTATCCTATTCTCAAACTACAATTTTTTTATACAATTTTTTTTAAAAAAAACATAGACACTTTCTTTAATGTTGGTTCAATTATATTAAAGTTTGTGATAACCTTTCTTACCAAGTAAGATAAAGTTGAATTGTTTTGTTCCAATTGAAACGAGTAGATGGGATGTGGGGAAAAAAACAATAGAGAGATTGAAGACACTTTGCTTAAATTAATAGCCAATAATAATATCTAGCTACTTCTAAAATTTCCTAATTTAACAAAATGAAAGAGCACTATTGATAACTCTATAAAATAGAGTTTTGGTTAAACTTTATGTAGTCCACATGATAATTAAATGGACTAAGATAATTATTTAATTATAAATATGGTGATTTTTTTTAGATAAATTCTATTCAAGATTAAACTTTATTGATAAGAGACAAAGGCAATTAAACTCTATTTTAGTATCTAATTATAATATAGACTCTTTGATGGTAGAATAAAACTCTAATTTGTCATCCAGTATTGTCATAACATATTGAACATGAATCTAACATGCCAAACTTGGAATGGATAAAATTTTTGTTCTCTTTTCTTGTATTGGAATGGGATTTGATTGTCGGATCGAATTGCCCATCTAACTAAACAGTAAAGGGTCATTAGGAAACAACCAAAAGACTTGGAGTCTCTACAATTAGTTTTGGCTATGTGAGATTGGTCACCTATTGAAGTTTATCTTTTGAGGTTTACAAAACCTTCGTTATCAAACTTTGAAGTTTGCGTGTTAACAAGGGATTTGTATGCAAAAAGGTTTCGAAGTCGATTACACAAAGAGTGAGACATGTCCCCTTCACGACGCCTGTAAAATGATACCTATTAACCATGTGTTATATGAAATCTTGATTAAAATTGCTTTTAATTTTTCAATACATAATTACAATTCCCATATTTTGCAATACTTAAAATCAATATTATCCTTTTGGTTCCAAGTAAGATAAGATTCTATCAATTTTAGACATCAAATTACTTTTTCGCTTCTTTGGAAAAGTTAGAGTACACGAAAGTTTTATTTTTTAGAAAATTGAAAATTTCAATTTAATTGTATAAAATAATTGATGAGGTGACTTCCATCTACTGAAAGACCTATAGACTATTTTAACTCGAGTAATTCCTTATAGTTATGAAAAATATATATTATAATTTGCATATAGATATATTTAATTATCAACATAGTATCATGAAAATGACTCTAAATAACATTCATGGAATTGAAAAATGATTCGTTGATTATGGAAAATAATCTAAATAGACCTAACATGCATCGACATTATAGAAAGGGCCTAAATAATAGGAAATAATTTAAATACATGAAATTATGCATAACAATTCCCTTATGGAAAATGATTTAAATATTTCTAAAATATATGAAATTGCATAAAAACCCCTAAACCATGGAAAATGGCCTAAATAAACCCTATATACATGAAATTACAAAAAAAATCCCCCGATCATAAAAAATGACCTAAATGACCCTAACATAAATGAAATTGCATGAATTACATAAAATTCTTAAGTCATGGAAAATGACTAAAGTGACATAAAATGCTAATATGACAAAAAAATCCCTAAGCCATGGAAAATGTCTAAAATGACACAAAAATGCATGTGTTGCAAAATGGTCCCTTATATGCTAGGAATCATTATGGAAAAATTGCAAATTGGTCTTTAAAAGTTTATGACATTTTTATTTTATCAATAAACATACAAGCATGATATCATACATGACATTTACTTTCAAAATGCCATATTAACATGAACATGCATAGATTTACTAACTTGCGTGATAATATTGTCAGAATCATAATATATTCATGAAAAATGTATGAACATGTGAATAATTGTTAACCTTGAATTTAGTTTTGATATAACCCACAAACTTAAGTTAAATTAATACTTAACTTCGTATTTGGGTTTAAATTGAAAAGCATAGTTAAAAATACTAAGTTTGTAATTATTGAGATGTGTTTGAGTCAACAAAAATGATTTCACAAAAGTTTTGAAAGCTTGTATCGATACAAAGAACATGTGTATCAATAATATGCATAAGCCCCTCAAATGTATTGATACACTGAACATATGTATCGATATAGGTTGCTTAGTATCGATAATCACTCTTTGAGTATCGATACAGGGCTTGGCAGTAGCCAAGGTTTGTATGAAACCTTCAAATGTATCGATACAAATGTGTTTGTATAATACAGGCTGCTTAATATCGATACTCACTCCATGAGTATCGATACAAGGTTTGGTAGTAGCCTAGGTTTGGCTGAAACCCTCATATATATTGATACAAAGGTATTTGTATCGATACAACTTGCTTAGTATCGATACTTAGAACCCAGTATCAATATAACAAGTTGTAACAGTCACTTTTTTGAACCATGTATCGATACTATTTGTATTGTATCAATACTATAGCACGAGATTGAACGAAAATCAGCATTTATGAAGGCTACAACGACTTTCTAAACACCATATTAAACGCCTAACATCTATGAATCAATTTGCAGCTATAAATAGAGGTTCCAAATAGCTGAAGAGGTAGATATACAGATCTTATTGAATCATTTGAACAATAAAAGCTCAAAATCATCAAATTCATTATTTTCTATTTGTATCAATTCATACTCTTCGAGTCTATTTGTATCTCATTCTTCTTGTACTTAAATTCCAGCAAACATCTACCTACTAGAGGTTCAATTAGTTTGTAAAATACTTATTTCATTTCACAAAAAAGGTTGTGTGAAAGTGAGTGAAAATACTTAAGAGTTTGGGGTATAATTCTTAAAGTATTTGAAAGGTTCTATCTAAGCCTTAAAAGATAGTTGTGTAAGGTTATACCTTAGCCTTAAAGGTAACAATTTCCTTAGTGAATTGTGAAAATCACCTTGGTAAGAAAGTACCAAGAAGAGAGGACATAGGTGCCGAATTAAAGGAACGAACCTCCATACATCCATTGTTGATTTTTCTCTCTTCCTTATCTTATTTTAATTTTCAAATTTACAAAGTTTTTATAGAACCAAGTCACCCTTCCTCTTGGTTCAATCTCTTCATTAAAGCTAACAATTGGTATAAGAGCTTTGGTCTCTTTTATAGGTCTCACAGCCTTGAGAAAAGATCCTTAAAAGCTCAAAAATGGAAAATACAACATTGTAATCAACCCTCAAGAAGCCCACAAGAGTTGAAAAGCCGAGATGAAGCTTGTCTTATGGCATTTGAGACAAAAACAAATGCTATAGGACTTGAAAGGCATTCCATCATGAGACCTCCACTCTTCAATGGTGATAAATACTCATATTGAAAGATAAGGATGAGGCTCTTTATCCAAGCAAACAGCTATAAAGTATGGAAAATAATCATCAATGGCCCACTCATTCCAAAGAAAAAAGTCAAACATTGCATTGTGCCAAAGGAGGAAGATGAATGGGATGAACAAGACACCAAAATGGCACAACTAAATGCCAAGGCCATGCACAGATTATTTTGTGCTCTTGGTCCAAGTAAGTACAATAGAGTCTCACTATGTGACAATGCAAAGCAAGTGTGGGACAAGCTAGCAACCACACATGAAGGAATAAATCAAGTCAAAGAATCCAAGATAAGTATGCTCACACTTGACTATGAATTGTTCAAGATGAAGATGGATGAAACCATAAAAAAAATGTCTGATAGATTTACGAACGTCATCAGCAGTTGCTCAAAAAGACCTATCCAAATAAAGAAATAGTAAAGAAGCTACTCAATAGTCATCCCAAGTCTTGGGAAGCAAAAGTGACAGTAATTGAAGAATCCAAAGATCCCAACACACTCTTTTTGGATGAACTCATAGGTTCCCTTCTAACCAATGAAATAAAGATCAAGCATGGACAAGAGCCATTAAAGAAGGCAAGTGTTGCCTTTAAATCAACCACACCTAGTGATAATGATGAAAAGGTCAAGGAAGATAAAGAAATGGCTATGTTCGCAAAAAGATTCAATAAATTCATAAGAATGAAAAAAGTAAGAAGACCTCATAGAAAAAAAATGTTGAAGGGAGACTCAAGCAAGAAAAAGAAAGAACAAATTATTTGCTATGAGTGTAAGAAATCGAGACATATCAAATTTGAATGTCTAATGTGGAAGAAATCAAACCCAAAGAAGCAAAAGAAGAAGGCAATGGTGGCCACATAGAGTGATAGTGACACTTCCGATAATGATGATGAGGAGGTGGCCAACCTATGTCTCATGGCTCATGATGAGCCCAAGGTATCT